>JAXCLQ010045518.1:0-20464 GCA_035584115.1 Cedrela odorata | reverse complement strand
TGTCGATGTGTGAAATGTTTGAAAAAGAATGTGTTTTATGGCTTAGTCATTAGTTATATTATTCTGATCTAGCCGGACCTCGTGTTAAAGGCGAGGTTTGCATGTTAGTAAGAATTATGTTTAGCGCATTGTGCGCGTTTCTGTTGTATGTAAATGTGAATGACCACTTAATGCGGAATACGTGATCATGTTCTATAATTGGATCACCATGGGTGCAGGTGACACTAATTGACTAAGCTATTCTTAATATGGTTGTATTTAAATGAACTTTATAGAATTGGAAAAGTTTAAAAATGTACTGATAGTTTAAGTTTTCATAATTTTGCACTGCATCGACATATAACACTTGCATGATTTACTTATTGAGATGTTTATCTCACTCTTTATTGAAAAAATTATTTTTCAGATAATAGCACATAAGGATGACCAAGTACACAAACGAGGATGTTAGGCGTATTCGTAGTTTTATTTTTGATATATGTAATTTGTAGATTAGCTAAGTAATGTGTATAGACTTGTAGGTTAGTATGAATATTTTTGGATATGAAATTGATAATCTATTTGTATTACAAGGAGTTGTAATGTATGTATATTTGGTATGTATAAAAAAAAAAAGAAATTGTTGACTTGTATGTAAGTATGTATTTGTAGTTAATAAGAAACAGGTGTGAATTAGCTATTGGTAGTCTGATGTATGCTATGCTATGTACAAGACCTGATATTGCATATGTTATAAGTGTTTCTAGTAGATATCAAGTCAATCTTGAGGAAAAATATTGGTCGACAGTGAAAACAATCTTTAAATACTTAAGAAGAACTAAGGATTTAATTCTGAGTAATAGATCTCAAGAGTTAAACATTTATAGGTACTCAAATTTAGATTTTCAATCGGATGTGGATGATTGCAAATCTACATCTGGTTTTATATTTTTATGTAATAGAAGTGCTGTTAGTTGGAAGAGTTCCTAACAGATGACAACAGCTGACTTCACTATAGAAGATGAATATATTACTGCTTCAGAAGCAACTAAGGAGGAAGTTTGGATGCGAAAATTTGTATCTGAACTTGTTGTGATTCCTAGAATGGCTTATCCAATAAGTATATTATGTGATAATGCAGGTGCTATTACACAGGCAAATGAACCAATAGCATAACATAAATCCAAATATATTCAATGCAAGTATCACATTTTGAGAGAGTTTGTTGGCGCTGGAGAGATCATTATTCAAAAGATGCCTTCAGCCAAGAATGTCTCTAACCTTCTCACTAGAGATGACACTGAAGCAATTGGACCATCATCTTGAGAAGATGAGTATTATATACAACAACTAATGACTTTAGTGCAAGTGGTAGTTTGTTAGTGTGATATGCCCTAAAACCATTAGTGTTGTCTGTTTTGAGCATTTTTGTATTAAGTCACACATTGTAATATGTACTGTACATATTCACTTATAAAGAAATTGTTTTTTGTTCATTTGCATATATTGTTTTCTCTGTCTTTTCATACAAATGGATAGAGTATGCATATGGATTGCCTAGATAATTTGATTATCTAAATTGTTCTTCTCGAGAATAGTATCAACCGGGCATCGATATCACATAGTAGGCATACTAAATGCCTCTGGTGAATATCATGAGATGATATTAGTGCAGATGACAATGATAGTCATGTCATTAGGGCATTAGTATAGATTAGCAGTTAAAGAACTATTTTTCAAATGTGATGAAAGTAATGATGAATCATATAGAATGTATGTAGTCAATGATATGCCATTTGATTGTAATAACGTGTGACGTAGTCATTTGACCTGAGATGTCATAGTCAACATCCGATATGGATGCATGTGGTTCATATGGTGTATAAGTGTGAGACTAATTACTTCATGCACAATAAGTTGATTTGGTCATGTGTTGATTATATTGAGATGCAAGTGATTGTTAAGATGAGATTCGTTGACTCGATACATAAGATCTTAAGTTTTTGTTGACTTAATCTAGATTCGAGTTCCCAGTCTGACGTCGGTAAACACCTGAAAAGAAAACTCCTGGCCAGGGAACAAAATTAGTTACACAAAAGAGTTTTATGGTGACAAGTTCAGCTTATAGTGATCGATAATTTGAAAAGATACTGAGTTTATTGTTTTAACTTCCATAAGCCTTAACTTAGTTAGGATTAAACAAACGGAAGGATATCACCCACATGGTATGTACAATCAGTAATAAACAGTTTGATGAAGACTTTCTTTATTATAGTTTAGAGACTATGACATATCGTTAGATGTTAACCATAGTCGTTGAGTTTTGAAAAGTTTGAAACGGGATCAAATAGTTCAGTTTCCACACACGGTTAACACCACACTGAACTTGAGAGGTCACAACCAATAACTTGAGCTTATTCTTTCTAATAAGTAGAATAAATATTATCCACAAGAGAACTAACATTCTAAAAGATGATATTTGGCCGAAAAGCGTAAACAGTTTACACGTTAAATACTTTAACGGATCTGAATGCTTAATTAAATGATCCAAATGTAATTCAATGTAAATTACATTATTCTATTGATATTAAAGAATATAAATAAAGTTAAATAAAGTTGGTCAAAATTGGTTTGACTAGTTTTAGGACAAGTTTGGCATTAAATTATTTAATGAGAGCAAAACTTGTTATTTTATTTTTTTACTATTACAAAGCTTGTTAGACAAGCTTTAAGGAGTATTTTTCTTTCATTAAAATGATGAAGGCATTTAAGTAAATGAATCAAAAATATATAAAAGGGTCATTTCTACTTTTGGGTGGCATGGAATGATATTTTTCAAAATTAAGAAAAGGAAAACAAGTTCTCTCTTTCTCTCTATATTCAGCCAAAGTAAGGATTCAAACTCAAGGGTTTGATTCTCTAGAAGACTTACCATTTGAGAGATTCATTTTCATCACACATCACTAAAGGTTGGTGATTAAATTTTAATTTTCCTTAAATTGGTCAAATAGAACCTTAATTGCATGTTTAATTTAATTAAATCCTAAATTACATGTTAATCACTTAATCAAAACTTTCAATCTTCTGTTCTTAGATGCCAAACATGTTAGGATCCTTTTATGGTTTGACCTCTGAATGGTTGTTGGGAATAGGCTGATACACATGAATGTTAGTTCAATAAAGGAATTGTTACTCCATGTGGTTTAGGTGAATATCCCGTGATCTTTAAAATCATACTATATTCAATCTCTTATCAGAGTAGTCATTGGAAATAAGTTTCTATTATTTAAGATAAAATTAGAAAAGAGTTTCTAAATATTATCTCCGTTTTGTGAATTTAAAGCTAAAGCAAAATTGATTGCAATATAAACTTGATCGTATAATCTATGTCTACATATTCAACTAGGATATTGGATAAACTAAAGGACTTTACATATGCAGTAACCAAATTTGTATAGTTCATGAGAATTTATGTCGTTTGGAATTACTATGAAATGTAGGTGGACATCACTCATAAACTTAAAGAAAAGTTCTATATGACAAACATACGTGAACATAGCAAGTCACACAACATGAAGTGTAAACATTAGAGGCCTGAGTAACGTTAATCAAGAGTAGGTGAAGATAATTAATGACTAATTATTAATTGATTATAATTGTTAATTAAATGGACAAATGTGTAAACATTAAGCATAGTGTGTAAATGCTAAGTATGATATATAAATGCTAAACATGATGTGTAAACATTAAGCATAATATTTAGATGTTAAGCTTATTGTGTAAATGTTAAGTATGATATATAAATGTTAAGCATGATGTGTAAATGAATGTGATAACAAACCTTTGTAAAATTTTGATTAGTGTAAGGCTTTGTGACATGTGTATTAACATGTGTAAGAAAATCATCTGGACTTGCACACTATATAAACTCAATTGAGTTTTGGTTTAGACATTAAAATGTTGGTCCTAAAATGTTAGTGCTTCTTAAACATCTCTACCAATTTTGATAATTCAGGTTTTCTCTATTGTAGAACTTCTAAGGGATAAGCTAGAGACTTTCTTCTAGTAGAGGTTCTACTTAAGTAAACAATTATTGTTTCAAACTAATCTCGGTAACTAGTAAGGATTTACTTTTTATTTAATTTTTGACTTCGACAATTGTTATCATAATTTATGCTAGTAAGTAGCTTACTTCTATACTATATGCATGTTAAGGAAGGTTCTGTCATTACGACTATAATGCCTAAGGAAACTAATTTTTAAGTGGGATCGTTGTAACCTCACCAGTCTTTTCTGGGAGCCTACTTGGTGTTCATTAGCATACATACGTGAAATTTTATTTAGATTTACAATAAAATATATTTTATTATTTTTGCTTTCAATTTATTTAGTAAGCATAAACTAAATTGTTACCTATATATCTGTTTCACATTCATTTACACATCATACTTAATGTTTATACATCACACTTAATGTTTACACACCATGCTTGACATTTACACATCATGCTTAACATTTACATATTGTGTTTAATGTTTACATATCATGCTTAACATTTATACATTATCCTTAACATTTACACATCATATTTAATGTTTACACATTTGTCCCTTTAATAAACTATTATTATTATTATATCATAATTAGTTAATTAATTATCTTCAACAACTCTTAATTAATCTTACTCAAGCCTCTAGTGTTCACACTCTAAGTTGTGTGACTCGCTAGGTTCATAGTACATTTGTCCTATAGTACTTTTCTATAAGTCCATGAGTGATGTCCACCTATATATCATGACGATCTCAAACAACATGAATTTCTATAAACCATATAAATTGAGTTACCGTATACATATAGTCCTTCCGTCATCCAATATCCTAGTTGAGTATGTAAACGTATATTATACAGTCAAGTATATATTGCACTCAACTTTACTTTAGAAAATCTTTTCTAATTTTATCTTAAACAATAAAAACTCATTTTCAATGACTACTTTGATTAGAGATCGAATGCAGTATGATTCTAAAAAACACAGGATATTCACCCAAACCACATAGAGTAACAGATCATTTATTGAATACATATCAATTTCCATGTATGTTAGTCTAGTCTCAACAACCATTCGAAAGTCAGACCATGAAAGACTTCTAACATGTATGGCATCTATAAATTGATGGTGACAAAAAAGATTAACGTGGCATCTCAAGTCAAAGGACCATATATGTCTACTCAAATCGAAAAGAGCTTTTATGTACGGTTTTATGAAATGTCTATCGAGAGTTTTTAGTGAGTCAATTTAGTGAACTCATTCTCTAATATGCACTCACTCACATATACGTACAAGCTTCGCCAAGTTTACGGTTCATTAAGAAGAACCATCTAAATCTATCAAAACACATCACATGTGTTAGTCTATTCAGTTTATTAATCGACCTATGTTAGTAAACCTATGACTATGAACCTTTTTGCGAATATACTATATAGTGAAGTTATGTTAATGTAACAACTTTTTGTTCCCATGTTTACTAGAATAAATATTTTTGAGTCTTTGTCAATTACATTCATCAATTTAAATTTGTTTAAATTACAAATAAGTAATGTAAAAGACAAACCTAAATATCATATAAGTATAAAAGAATGATCACGAAAATGTGTAAACTTGTATAAATAATCAATAATATAAATTGTAAAAGACAAACCTGAATATTATATAAGTATAAAAGAATGATCATGAAAATGTATAAATTTGTATAAATAATCAATAATTTAAATAAAAGAGATTGGTACTAGAGCACCAACTTCAACAACAACATCACTTTTTCAGTTAGAAAAGCTTTAAAATTCTAAAAACCTAAATGCTTTTGCTAAAAAGGCTCTAAAATACGTTAAAACGTCACTGTTTTAGCTAGAACAGCATAAATTACTTTAAATCGTCATCATTTTCTTCCCAAAATGCTTTTAAATGCTTTAAAATATCACCATTTTGCCAAAAATATCTCTAGATTGCTTTAAAACAGTTAAAAAAAACATCTAAACTGCAATAAACCTCAACATTTTAACACAAAATCTAAAATTAGTTAAAACATTACCATTTCGCCAAAATTATAACTAATTCTCTCAATTCGACACCTTTTCTTTGCCATAAATGCTTTTTAATGTTTAAAAACATTAGCAGTTTTTTAAACACTCTACAATACATTAAACATCACCCATTTTAGGTAAAACAAAATGATCTAAATTGTAATAAACCTAAACGTTTTCACCAAAAAAAAAATTGTAAATTCCCATAAAACGTCAACTTAATTTTGCCAAAAACGCTCTGAAATGCTATATAGAGTCAACTTTTTTTAAAATGCGTTACAACGTCATCGTTTTACAGAAACATCTCAAAATTGTTACAAACCTCAACGTTTTTGCTAAAAATACCCTAAAATAGTTAAAATTTTATTCTTTTTGCATGTAAAGCTCAATATTCATTAAGTAGTCACCGTCTTTTGCTCAAAAGGCGTAAAATGCTTTTAAATATCACCATTTTACACTAGCTCAATATTCTTTAAATCGTCACCGTTATTGCACAAAAGACTCTAATATGCTTTAAAAATTCACCATTTTAGTTGAAAAGCAATAAATTCTTTAAATAGTTAAGATTTTATCCAAAAATATTCTAAAGTATGTTACAACATCACCTTTTCAGCTAGAAAAAGGTCTAATATGTGTTAAGTCACCGTTTTAGCTAGAAAATCACAAATTACTTTAAATTGTCATCATTTTCTTAAAATAGTTTTAAATGGTTTAAAATATCACCGTTTTTGCCAAAACATCTTTAGATTCCTTAAAAATTGTACCATTTTTTCAAATACACTCTAAAATGAGTTCAACAATATCCTTTTTAGCTAAACGAATATCTAAATTGCAATAAACTTCAACGCCTTCACAATCAAAATCTAAAATTAGTTAAAACGTGACTATTTTCTCCAAAAGACTAACTAATTCCCACATTATGTCACCTTTTTTTTTGCCATAAACACTTTTAAATGCTTAAAAAAGTTGGCAATTTTTTCAAAAGTGCTTTACAATGCATTCAACATCATCCATTTTAGTTAAAAAAAGATCTAAATAGCTTTAAAAAGTGAACATTTTTTTTAAAAAACATGATGCAACGTCTCCAATTTAGCTATAAAAAATGCTATAAGTTACAATAAGCTCACAGTGTTAACCACAAACACTAAAACAATTTAAAATGTCATCAATTTGCCAAAAACTACCTACATATCTTTAAAACGTTACATTGTGTTGCAAAAAATGAGTTGTAATACTTTAAAATATCACCATTTCTGCAAAATATACACTAAATTTCGTTACAACATCACCATTATTGTCGAAAAAGCAATAAATTTCTATAAACCTTACTGTTTTTCATAAAAGGCTCTAAAATGAGTTAAAAAATTCACCATTTTAGTTGGAAAAATAGTAAATTCTTTAAATAGTCAAAGTATTTCCCAAAAACATTCTAAAATGTGTTACAACGTTGCTCTTTTAGCTAAAAATGCTTTGAATAGCTAAAACCCTCAATGTTTTTTCCATAAGGCTCAAAACTGTATTCAATATCACCATTTCAGCTGGAAAAGAAGAAATTACTTTAAATCGTTGTCATTTTCTGCCCAAAATGCTTTTAAAAGTTTAAAATGTCACCGTTTTGGCAAAAATATTTCTATATTGCTTTAAAATGTTACCATTTTTTCAAATACGGTCTAAAATGCATTCAACGTCATTTGTTTTAGCTAAAAAATATCCAAATTGCAATAGGCCTCAACTTTTTTACATTGAAAATCTAAAATTAGTTAAAACATTACCATATTCACCAAAACTCACACTAAATTCCCTCAAAACGTCACATTTTTTTTCATAAATGCTTTTAAATGCTAAAAATGTTAACGTTTTTTTTTCCAAAAATGTGGTAAAATGCATTCAACATCGTCTGTTTTAGCTAAAAAAATATCTAAATTGCAATAAACCACAACATTTTTACTATAAAACAATTAAAATATCACCATTTTTGCCAAAAAAAATGTAAATTCCCTCAAAATGTTACCTTTATTTTGTCAAAAACTGTTTGAAATGCTCTATAACGTCCACTTTTTCCCACAAATACTCTAAAATACATTACAACGTCATCATTTTACCTAAAAAATCTCAAAATTGCTACAAACCTCAGTGAGTTTGCTAAAAGTCCCTAAAATGAGTTAAAATATTATTGTTTTTGCCAATAAAGCTCAATATTCATTAAATAGTCACCATGTTTTGCTTAAAAGGCCCTAAAATGCATTTAAATGTCATCGTTTTACACAATAGCTCAATATTCTTTAAATCGTCACTGTTGTTGCACAAAAGGCTCTAATATGTGTTAAAAATTCAACATTTTAGGTGAAAAACCAATAAATTCTTTATATAGTGAAGGTTTTCCCAAAAAATATTCTAATGTATCTAAAACCTCAAAGCTTTTGCTGAAAATGCTTTAAAATGAGTTAAAATATCAACTTTTTTGCTGGAAAAGCATAAATTAGTTTAAATCGTTGTCATTTTCTACCCAAAAAGCTATTAAATGCTTTAAAACATCACTATCTTCGCCAAAAAAATCTTTAGATTTATTAAAAACGTTATCATTTTTTCAAATACCCTCTAAAATGAGTTCAAGATCATCTGTTTTAGCTAAAATATATCTAAATTGCAATAAACCTCAAAGGCTTAATACTAAAAATCTAAAATTAGTTAAAACATTACCATTTTCGCCAAAAGTTTTACTAATTCCCTCAATACCTTACCTTTATTAGTCCTTCAATGCTCTTAAATACTTAAAAATGTTAGCATTTTTTAAAAATGATCTAAAATGGATTCACCAATTGTAACGCCTATAATTTTAAAAATTTATAACTATAGCATATTCAGTATTTAGAAAATTTAATCGAATAATTTGATATTATTTATTTAATTAAAATTTCATGTAATTTAAAATTTTTGAGTGAATGATTGAATTTTGGATCTAAAATAGTGTTATTTGTTTAGGCCCAAAATTTAGTTTTATAAAGTAGGGTTATAAGTGAATTTTGGATTAAGAGAATAGTGCTTCGATTAATTTTGGACTTTTATTAAGACTAAAACAAAAAAATTTTAAAATTTGAGATATTTTTAAATTTTTAAAAAGAATAGGGATTTCAATGATATTTTACATATCAAAATAAAGGAAAAATTGTCTTCTTTCTTCCCCAACCCGTGGCCATCCTTCTCTTTTTTCCCAGTAACCCACCGAAACCTTTCTCCCTCTCTCTCTCTCTCTCTCAATTTTTAGCCAAACGGCTTCAAATTCGTTCGATTTTCTTTTAAATTTTAATTACTGATAAGCTTTATAACTCGATAGAAGCTTGAATTTTATATTTTGACCATGAATTGAAATTATGATTACTATTTATTCAAACAATTTATGCTCAATTTTGAATAGAAAAAGTTAGATTAGGTTGAATTGAAATAGAAAATATAGTATTTAGTTGAATTTGCATTGATTGAGGTGTTTATGGGATGAAATTAGGGTGTTTTGCTCTCGGGTAAACAGTGATTTTGAAGGTGTTACAGTATTTTTGAAAGTACTACAGCAATTTCAATCTATACAGTAATTATTTACACAGTAGTTTTAAATCTGCATAGTATCCAATATGACCAGTATCTAACTACAGTAACTCCGGCATGAACAACCTTTTGCTACAGTATTCTATTGCAGTATTTAAATCAAAACCGTATTTGTTTGCTTAAGCAAAAATGTATAAAGTTAGGGTAGTCGAAAATTTGAATTAAAAGAAATTAGTCATAAAAATCCATTGTTAAAAATTGGGTAAATCACCTTAGTTAATTAAACTTAGTGATATTGATAAAATTGAGAAATTTTAGACACTAATTTCACGAATATTGCATTTAAAACTTTTAAGTTGATTAATAGAATAGTAGAGGATATGATTTATATATTTGTGATAATAGGCTATGAGAATTCGGAAGAATGACTAAGTTATACAAAAGGATCATTAATGGCAGTGGTTACCCTCTCTTTGTAGTACGTAAATCGTGCATGTATTTTTAATACTTTTGAAATAATATGATATCTGAGCATGTGTTTAAAAATAATATGAAAATTGAGGATTTTGAATGTTTAATATACTAATATCAAACTCATGAAATGATTGTTGAAAATGATGGCAATGTGTAAATGTTTATGAATAAAAATAATTTTATGGCTTTAGTCGTTAGTTAATGTTTATTATGATTTGGCCGGGTCTTGTGTCAAAAACGGGATTCGCGAGCTATTCAGAATTCTATTTAATGTGCTATGCATGTTTCTCTTATGTTCGAAATGGAAAGAATATCTGCTTTAAGCAAAATACGTGATCGTGTTTTGAATTCGGGTTACCGTGGGTGCAGGTGACACTAACCGACTAAGCTATTTTGAAAATATCTGTACTATGAATTGTTTTCTATGTAATTGAAAAGTTTGAAAATATATTAATTTATTTTATTATTTATATTCTGTACCACATCGACATGTGCAAACTTGCATGATTTACTTACTGAGATTATATCTCATTATTTATTTTAAAAATTTTATTTTTCAAAGAATAGTACGTAGAAGTGATAAAGGACGCGGCAAGGTTAGTTAAGTATAAATGAAAATTTTGGTTATATATGTAATTAATAGAGTAACTATAAGTTTGAGAGCTAGTTATATAGATATCTTTTTGTACGTGTATGGAATTTATAAATTTTAGACATTTAAAAATAATGTAATAGTAATACTCTTTGTATGAAATGATGTAGTATTATATAATAATAATTGATTGAATAAGTATGAGAATGGGGTGTTACACCAACATTTGTTTTAGTTAAAAATATCTAAATTATAATAAATCTCAACGTTTTTACTATAAAATGATTTAAAATATAATCTTCACCAACAAACTGTAAATTCCCACAAAAAGTCACCTTCTTTTGACAAAAACACTCTAAAATACTATATAACTCAACTTTTTTCCCCCAAAGGCTCAAAAATGCATTACAACATAAGGGTTTTGCCTAAAAAATCTCAAAATTGCAAAAAACCTCAAAATGTTTGCTAAAAAAGCCCTAAAATACTTTAAAATATTATCGTTTTTGCCAATAAAGCTCAATATTCGATAAATAGTCATCTTCTTTTGCTCAAAAGGCCCTAAAATGCATTTAAATGTCATGTTTTACATGGAAAGCTCATTATTCTTTAAATCGTCAACGATGTTGCACAAAAGGCTAAAATATGCATTAAAAATTCACCATTTTAGCTAAAAATGTATTAAAATTTTTAAATAGCCCAGGTTTTCCCAAAAACATTCTAAAGTGTGTTACAATGTCACCTTTTCAGTTAGAAAACCTCCAAATTGCTAAAACAACATCAATGCTTTTGCTAGAAAGGATCTAAACTGCGTTAAAAGTTACCGTTTTAGCCGAAAAGGTAGAAATTACTTTAAATTGTTGTCATTTTCTGACCAAAATGCCTTTAAAACTTTAATGTCGCCGTTTTCGCAAAATAGTTTCTAGATTCCTTAAAAGGTTATTGTTTTTTTTAAATACGGTCTAAAATGTGTTCAACATCATCCTTTTAGCTTAAAAAATATCTAAATTGCAATAAACATCAATGTCTTTACACTGAAAACGTAAAATTAGTTAAAACATTACCATATTTACCAAAACTCACACTAAATTTCCTTAAAACATCACCTTTTGTTTTCATTAATGCTCTTAAATGCTTAAGAATGTAAGTGTTTTTTTTTTCAAAAACTCTCTAAAATGCGTTCACCATCATCCATTTTAGCTAAAAAAAATATCTAAATTGCAATAAATTTCAATGCTTTCACTATAAAATGATTTAAAATATCACTGTTTACACCAAAAAAATTGTAAATTTCCTAAAAGCATCACATTTATTTTGTCAAAAATGCTATAAAACATCAACTTTTTCCCATGAATGCTCTAAAATGTGTTACAACATCATCATTTTTCTCGAAAAATCTCAAAATTGCTACAAACCTCAATAGTTTTGCTAACAAGGCCCTAAAATACATTAAAAATTATCGTTTTTGCCAACAAAGCTCAATATTCATTAAATAGTCACCGTCTTTTACTCAAAAGGCTCTAAAATGCATTTAAATGTCAAGTTTTACACAAAAAGCTCAAAACTCTTTAAATCGTCACTGTTGTTGCACAAAAGACCCTAATATGCGTTAAAAATTCGAAAAGTAGTAAATTCTTTAAATTGTTAAGGTTTTTCTCAAAAATACTCTAAAGTATGTTACAACATCACCTTTCCAGCTAGAAAATTTTCAAAATTCTAAAAACCTTAATGCTTTTACTAAAAAGGCACTAAAATGCATTAAAACTTCACCATTTTAGCTTGAAAAGCACAAATTACTTTAAATTGTTGTCATTTCCTGCCCAATAACTCTTAATGCTTTAAAACGTTACTGTTTTCACCAAAAAAAAATATCAAGATTGGTTAAAAATATTACCATTTCTACAAATAAGCTCTAAAATGCATTCAAGATCATTTATTTTAGCTAAAACATATCTAAACTGCAATAAACTTCATTGTCTTAATACTAAAAATCTAAATTTAATTGAAAACGTAACCATTTTTGCCGAAAATCTTATTAATTCCCTTCAATACGTTACATTTATTTGTCCATAAACGCTCTAAATGCTTAAAAATTTTGGAAAAGACTGTAAAATGGGTTCACTATCATTCTTTTAGCTAAAAAAATATCTAAATTGCAATAAACCTTAACGTTTTCAATATGAAATGATTTAAAATATCACAATTTTTGCAAAACAAACTATAAATTCCCTCAAAACATCACCTTCATTTTGCCAAAAACGCTCTAAAATGTTATATAACTTTTTTTTTCCCACAAAGTTATGTTGTTCAAGATATGTTGCATGTTTCGGATGAGTCTATTATGAAGTCACGTGCAATGAATGGGTTTGTTCAAAGGACCATAACTAAAATCATATATAAACGACAGACAAAGGGCTCTACATTATGAAAGATAGGCTTGCAAGATGAAGAACTAGACTTGGTGTATGTGCTACAAGTTATTGAAGGCCAAGTCAAAAAGTGAAGACATGAAGGCATACAAGGCCACATTATATTCAACATGTGGGTTTGATGTAATTTTATTTAATTATTTTAGTATTTATTATTGTTATGTTAATGGACGGTACAATTAATTAAATAGCTCATCGTTATTTTAATTGTTTATTTTAGCTTATTTTAGGGTTTTCTAGTGTTTAAAAGAAATAAGAGTTTTAGAGTTTCCTAATTTTTAAAAGAAACATGGGCTTTAAGGTTTCTTAGTGTTTAAAGAAAAAAAGGGCTTTAGGGTTTCCTAATGTTTTAAGGAAATAAAGTTTATTTTTGTGGACTTGCTATAGTAATCGTGAGTATTAGGGTTAGATTTAGGAGTCCTAGTTCTACTAGGACATGTATGCCTATTGATATAAAGGTAGTATTAGGGTTTTAGTATTTAAACAACTTTAGAAAGTTATTTTACAACAACTCTTGATAAATAAAATTCTAAAACTTTGTGTGATCTTATGAGTAATTCTTCTTGAATTCTTGCTTGAACTTAGACTTGTCAAAGGTTTTGCAATTCTTTGTGGCCCTATCTCTTTGCAACCTAGGTTCTTGAGATGAGTTCCTCAATAGGTCTAGGGTTCGTAATATGATCATATTGGTGGGTTTTTAAGTTACTTTGCCTACGGGTTCACATCAGTAGATGAATTAATACCCTCATTTGAATAATACCAAAATATTCCAAAAGACCAACCTCATAGTACAACACCCCTAGCAGAAACTACAACAGCTGCTAGTAGCCAAAGTAGAAAATTTAGGTATGAAATATAGCAAGTTTTTGAAAAAACAAATATTGAGCGTGGTAAAGCAAGATATAAACTTTATGGTGCGATATACATGTACAAAAAGAGGGGATGGATTAGGTACGCTTATGAGATATATAGATAAAAAAACATTTAAGACACTTAGAAAATTTACAAAGGTAAACACAAATTAGAACAACTAGTAGGGTACTAAGTGGTAATTTTTGTTTTGACCCTACCGTGTTGAGAGACGTAGTCTGTCAATGGTTGATCGTAGATGATCAACCATTTACACAAAGTGAATCCTTACATTTCATTGAAATGATGCAACAACATCAACCCGCTTTTAAGAAAATACTTTGAACAACAACACCATCGCATACACTTAGAAAATTTGATGAGATGAGACAAACTTTAATCGTTATTATCGAATCAAGCAATTGTATATTTTTATTAACATCTAACAATTGGAGAGGTATCAATGATTTGTATTATATTTGTATTACTTGCCATTAGATTGACGAAAAGTGACAATTAAATAAAATAATTATAAGATTTAGACATTTTGAATTTTCACACAATGCAAGGGTTATTGCGAAAGTTATTAAGAGTCTTACATAAGAGTTTAAAATTGCAAATAAAATTCTTTGCATTTCATTAGATAATGCATCAAATAAAATAGTTGCAATTCATTTTCTTAAAGATGCACTAAACCTAAGCTTAAAAGGAAAAAGAAATTCACAATAGGTGTTCTTGCCATATATTGAACTTATGTGTACAAGATAGTTATCAAATAATAAAGCTAACAATCGATACAATTAGGAGTGTTGTGCTTCATTTAAAATCGGATTCAACTAGAGTCCAAGTATTTAAGGAGTTGTGTCATCAATACGAATTGAGGTCTAAAAAGTTGACTCTAGACATGCCAATGAGATGGAATTTCACCTATGAAATGGTTAAAAATATTTTACCTTACAAAATTACAATAATAGAATTTTGAAATATGAAAATGAGCGATTATGAATTAATCGAAGAATATTTTCGAGCTGTAGAAATTATCTCTCAGTTTTTACCAACAATAAAAGAAGTCACAAAACTTTTTATGTGCAATATTATCCAACAACTCATCACGTAATTTTTACATTATATAGCGTCGCATATATTTTTAAACAATACATGGAACATCCGATATTCGTCATAGTAATGTTAGACATGGTAGAGAAATTTAGAAAGTATTACGATAACATACCTCTTTTATATTGTATTGCACTATGTCTAAACCTTAAGATGAAGGTTTCTAATTGTGAAGCCATTATAGAATAATTTTATAAATTCTAAGATCCAAATGATTTTGAACATTTAAGTCGCAAAATCCAAATATGTATCCATCGATATATAGAAAATTTGTCATCAAATCTTGCAGGTATTTTTTACTCGTACGAGATTGTGTACTTTACAGGTATTTCTACATCTACTGGTCGTGAGACTCTTCTTCCTCTTTCTTTGCTCCCATTATTTTAAGTAACGGTTGGAATCCGTACATGGAAGTCAACAATAGACCAAGAAGAACGTTATCATCATTTAATGAGCTCTCATACTACATGTAAGGTTCAACCATTGAATTGGAAACAAATTTTGACATCCTAAAGTGGTGGAAAGAAAATCACAAACTTTATCCTATCTTAGTAAGAATGGCACGAGATTTTCTCACACCGTTAATGTCTACTATTTCATCAAAAAGTACATTCAGTTTGAGCAGCCGAACATTGGACTCACTTAGAAGTATAATGGTCTTGGACGTTCTGGAGATGCAAATGTGCTTCAGGGATTGGGTCAACAAATAAAGGATACAACAATAACTTCAGCAACAATTAGATCCTACAACCGACTTTAGCTACAAATAAGATGAGGGAGAGGAAGACAAAGACAAAGGGGAAGACGAAGAATGACGACAGCCAATTGCTAATTATAAGTAATTAGGATTTAAATTTAATAATTTTTAATGAGGTAACACCCAATGTTACCCTTTTAGTATTTTTTTTAATTAATTTGTTATGTTTTTCTTTATTTATTATTATAAATTATAATTAAATGTAAAAAAATTTATGAGGTTCAGGCTAAAATATCTTCCTTATTGTATTTTTTAATAAATTTTGGTAATTTATAAAATATTTTATTTAATTTTAATTAAATTAAAAAAAATTGAACCTAACAAGCCAGTTCCATGAGTAGGAATCGAAACGTATGATGAACTAGACCAGAACTGAAATTGAAATCAAACCATATAAACAATTAGTCCGGAATTGGACCAAAACTAGCATAAAACTAAACTGGAACCGAACCGTTTGAAGAACATAAACCAGACCGGCTCAACCGATTAACGGTTTCATCCGTCCCGATTTCTCGACTCGAACCAAACTAGCCCAAAACTGCCGGTTCCAATCGATAGACACCACTAGTGTTTGAGATCTAGTTACAACTTTCGCTTCATTTTGGAGTATGTTCTCTTGCATGTCAACTCCCTTTCTAGCTAGCATGTTTGGTGGTGCATCGACATATCAGTGATTTACTTTCTTAAGAGTCTTCAAATAATTGATAGCGGGATCTACTATATTAACACTTTTTAGAGAATCGTCATGCAACTCTCCTTTTATAAGTTGAACTTTAATTCATCATTCTCTCTTTGCATTTGCATAGCAAGCTCAACTCGTTAGGTTATTACCTTCATCTTATGTTCCATTACTTTGCTTAGCTATCAAATTTTTGTTACAGCACTGTCATCCACTAAAAAAAATGCCAATCTAGATTCATTGCTTCTAGCTAGGTAGTTAAAACCAGATATACTTCTAAAGCTAGGAGTGTATTATGAGTAGGGGTAGCAATTTGTGTAAACGAGTCATATTCGTGTAGTATCAAGTAACGTATAGCAAAATTTTGTAATTACTCGAACACAACCTATTTATTATTCATGCCAAAATTGATTAACACGAACACGACTCGTTTAATAAACAGATGACATAACACAACATGATTAGTCGTTGATATGTTTAATAATCGAGTAATCGTGTTGTTAACACGACACGTCCCTCCATCCCGTTTATTAATCGATTAATCGTGTTATCATGACTTGACCCATTATCCTCTTTATAAAAACACAACTCGTTTAACCCGATTAACCTAATATTTAACTTGTTTATCCGATTAACAAAAATATTAACTCGTTTACCCTATTAATACAATTATACCCGATTAACTAATTACACTAATCATTAAAATAATTAATATTAGCATACTAACGTACTATAAAATTCAAAATTATTCACCAAAATAATACATAACACACATAAATAAAATTTAACATTACAACACATTAACTTTTTCAAAATTATTCACTAAAATAATACATAACACACATAAATAATACATAACATTATAACACATCAACTTTTACAAAATTATTCACCAAAATAATACAAAACTCACATAAATAAAACATAACATTACAACACATCAACCTTTGCATTTAAGTTCTAATATATCAAAAACTTTCACCAATAATTTAAAGAAATATAATAGAAATCATTCAAATAACTAACTATAACAATCTATTTTGAAATCTAGTATTTCAACTAAAACATTGAGTATGAAAATAACACTAATTAGTAACCAATGTCCAAATGCCTGCAAAATAAGTTAAAAATAATAAGTAAGTTTGAAATATAAATCTAAATAAATTTAAAAATATAACAACCGATCAAACCTATTAATTGTGAATTAAAGTAATGCTTTCTTTGAATGGAATGTTATGAATAGATAAATTGATTATGTTTTCAGTGAGTTCCTCCAATTAGACACTTGTATTTGTTGCATCAACAAAAATAAAATAAAAACATTAAATATGTAAGAATATTTTAAATTGATGAAACAATTATATAAAAATAAGGACAATTAAAAAGGATAGATAAGATTAAGTAAGTACCCCACATGTTTTGATTCTATGTACTATAACATAACATCAAACATTTGACAAGGTTACAATTCACTATTAATTTAAAATTTTGTATAATTAAGATATATTATTTATTAATATTTCCCTTAGTGACAGTGAAAAATAATAATATTATGAAAATTAACGTACTTCTTATCCAAATAAGAAATAAACATTATAATTAATAACACTGACAAAAATTATAAGTATGTACCCAAATTATTGATAATTAAAATTAACAAAGTCCAAAATAAAATAAATATTAACAAACTTCTAAAAATATTACATTCTCTCCAAAAATCCAATCTCTTTTACAAATTAATACTTCTATTGTGTCCAACTTAAATGCACTCCAAAATTGATCAAGAACTTGACCACCAACACTATATGTCGATTCAGATACAAATGTTGACATAGAAATAATTAAAAATATCACGAACCATGAAAGAAAGATCAAGATAATGAAATTGGTTTCCTTTTCAAAATGCTAAAATATCAAAGTCAATAGTTTATTAAAGTCCTATCAACACGTGTTTCATCTAAATAAAGCTCTAATTTGTCTCTTTTGTGTACAAACATCATCCTTACTCTGAAAATTATCAAACTCTTGCAATACTGAAAAGAATAATCCATTAAAAATAATAATATAATACTAATAATTAAAGTATAAAAAAGAAATTAAAATTTACCTCAAGGCATGAATCTAATTTTCCTTTGCCTTTGACATTTTGCTTCCCACTTGAATAAATACCGCCAACATAATGGAAGATAATGTGGTAGAAGAAGATATACTCGAATTGACCATATATTCAGCAAATAAAGAACATAATTTATCTAGAACATTATCAAATGCTATTGAATTATGACCATAAATTTTTCTATATGTTCACTCAAGGATCCAAGATAA
Organism: Cedrela odorata; assembly: GCA_035584115.1. Classification (NCBI taxonomy): domain Eukaryota; kingdom Viridiplantae; phylum Streptophyta; class Magnoliopsida; order Sapindales; family Meliaceae; genus Cedrela; species Cedrela odorata. The sequence goes on along the minus strand of JAXCLQ010045518.1, from coordinate 1,646 downwards.
TAGCCATAGCCAATACTGTGCAAAAATCATACCAGTGCCTCAAAAATTTAGACAACATCTTTTCTCCCATATCTTTTAAGTAAACATCCTCACTTTTTGAATATTCTTTTAAAGTTACAAAAGTTGCAAATACATTAGGAAAGTACAAATTTGAAGTGGGATATTTTAAAAAATGTACAAGTGATCTCATAAAAAGCACTAAAAATGACTAAGATTCTCCAAAAACCCCACTCATCATTTGAAGGATAGTGCTTATAATTAAAATCACTTAAATCCAAGTGACAAAAAGAAGTTTTGTAATAAAGTGCACTCTCTAGCGTAAGATACGTAGAATTTCATCTGGTTGGAACATCTTGTCTTAGAGCTTTCTTATTATCCAAAGACACTTGTCTTACACACTCTAAAAACTTTTGTTTTCTTACTCCTGACCCTTTCACATATTTCACAATTCCATAAATTTTATGCAATTCATTCTCAATTGATGATATGAGCACAACAATTGTAAACCCCGTACTTTAAACATAAGAGTAGAGCGATTAATTTATGACATTCATGCTTGTACATGCATATATATAAGAATCTAACATGCACTCGAGGCTTAGGTGACTGAGGAAAATTTTTTTTTTATTTTAAGCTTTTGTTAGAAAATGAATAATTGGATAAGAAATATTAATACTTGAGGCTAAGAGTATCGATATATGAAGAATGCAGATCGATACATTAAGATTACAGGTCGATACTTAATGAAGGGATCGATACCTTCGATGAAAGGTATCGATACCTTGCAAGTCAGAAACTTGGGAAGAAATTTCTAATCTACCAAATTGATACTTTTGGAGAAATGTGTCGATACATTGAAAAATATAGAGTTTGAAAATATTTACAAGGCGAACTAGATCAATACTGTAACACTCGAGCCTTCTTTTGTAGAATTCATAGCTATGATTGTAAATTTACTTGTTAAAGTATTAAGTGTTGGAATTTTGAGAAATAATATAAAGTAAATTTATAAAAGGGTAGAATTAAAATTTCATTATTAGTAAGGTTATTTTGAGATTTTAACTTATGGATAGATATATACATATGTAATTAAGTGAGCTAGTATTATATATACATAATTTGGGCTTAATTTAATTTGGGCTTAATTTAATTAAATTAAGCCCAAGCCCAAGTTTATATATATATATATATATATATACTAAAATGGGTCAAAGCCCAAGCCCAAATATATATATATATATATAACAAAGTAAAATAAATAAAGAAATAAATAAAATATTAGGTTTTTGCTTAAATTCTCTACAAAATCATAGCCATCCATTTCCTTTAATCCTAGCCATTCACTTATCACAATTCTAGGCATGTTTTGTAAAATGGATAAAGATGAACATAAAAGCTAAGTTAGTAGAAAATGTGGTGGCCAAATGTGGTCTATTAGATTTGGTTAAAGCTATCCTAACCATCCATGTGTTTTATTGATTAAATTAATTAATATTTTGTATTAGTTAGTGGAAAATGTGGTGGAGAAAGGATGACCATTAGATTTAATTGAAGTAATCCTAGCCCTTTATTTGTTAATGAGTTAAAAAGGTTAATGTTTAACATTTCAAATTGGAAGTGCAAAGGAGGATACGTATAAGGCAAAT
>JAXCLQ010045497.1:0-20465 GCA_035584115.1 Cedrela odorata | reverse complement strand
CATCGACACTTATAGCATTTGCATGATTTACTTACTGAGATGTTTATCTCACTGTTTATCGAAAAATCTATTTTTCATATTAGCACATAAGGATGATCGAGTACGCAAGCGAGAATGTAGGCGTATTCGTAGTTTCATTTTGATATATGTAATTTGTAAATTAGCTAAGTATTGTGTATAGACTTGTAGGATAGTACTTTAGAATATGTTTGTACTACAAAGAATTATATTAGACGTACATTTGTATGTATATAAAAAGGAGAAAGATTTTTGTAGACTAGAATTGTTTAAGTCTGTGTAAATAAAGAATAACGTTGCATGTAGTTTATGTGTTTATGTATTTACAGATAGTAAGTAACAGGTATGACAATTGCCCGTCTCACTAATATTGACATCGAATAGTCACTTGGTGACAGAGTAATTGTTATCGTAATCTATCAAATCCAAGATATCTATATCAAGCTGTTAAGACTTTTTATAGGGTATCTATATCTGCATATATGTGCACAATATACAATGGGTTTACCATGGCCTTTTCCCTTATACCAGCCTCACAGTGGCTCTACTCACCTATGCAACTTTTCAATAAGTCCGTCCATAGGCTACCTCCCTGTATGTATAGTCAATGAACTGGCCCACTAGCCATACAACAATATCTGACCTTACGGCCTTATCACCAACATACATACATATAAACAAATTAATTTCAATCCATTATTTCAAATCATATAAACAAATCAGGCCTCCCCAACCATCTCAGCATGTATATTTATCATAAATTTATAACAGCAAACTATATATATAAATCATCTCAATATTAATTTAAAACATAAAAACATGTACGTTTCAAGTTTCACTTTAATAATAAAAAATCACTTATTGAACACACAAGCAATACATATAAATAAAACACGCATATATTTACATATTCATGTATGTATAAATTTACTCACAACAAGGGAAGGGTAATCACTCTTACTAAGGTACCTCGCACCCACTAAGTCTTTCTCTCAGGTTCTCAAAACCTAATATTACACATACATATAATAATGAATTCCACGATTTCAAGTAATTAAACACAATGCACTAAATGCGAGTGAAGAAAATGCTGAGGGTCGAATCCCCCTTCTGTGTATTTATAGGAAATGACAAAAAAATCAAATTGCCCTTAAGAAGTTTTAAAATTTTCAATATTACCCTTTCTAATTTTGCCTATATTAGCCAAAAGTATCGATACTTTTAGGCTGGATATCAATCCCTTTAAATTGGGAATCGATCCTTTAGGGTTGAGTATCGATTCGTTCATAAAAATTCGATTCTGGAATTTCCTTCAACACAATGTATCAATACATTTACCTTCATGTATCGATATCTCTGATGAAAGTATTAATCTGGTTCAACATATAATTATTTTCAAACTCTCTATCTTACAGTGTATTGATACCTTTGAGGAATGTATCATCTAGTTCAGCTTGTAATTTCTTCCTAAGTCTCTGACTTGCTAAGTATTGATACTTTTTATAAAAGTATCGATCTCTTTATCAGATATTGGCCTGTATGCTTAATGTATCGATACTTTGGTTCATGTATCGATCTCCTTAGTCACATGGATCGATACTTCCTACTCAAACACATATTTTAAACCAAAACCACATATTCTATATAACAAATTTATTTTCTTAATGGGGGCTTCGCCCCTTGCATCTCGTAAGGGCATTACCCTTTGACCTCACTCGCTAACCAACTAGCGATATCATTGAATGCATAAGCGTAGGACAATATGAGAAAACCAAATATATGTTAACCAAAGTATTTAATTCACTACTTATCTTATATCATTAAACTAATTTAAATTCACTTAAGTTTCGTTAATGTATCAACTAATTATAAGCAATGCATGTGTGAAAATGAATATCATTACAATAACTATTTTACTCTTATGTTCAAAAAACATGATTTACAATTTCAGCTGATTTAGAGATAATTTGATTGATGAGAAATATCATGACCCAACAAAAGGTATACACATAAAGATAGAGTTATATTAAGAGCAACGCCGACTCTTACCTCACATACCTTAGAAAAAATTTAAAATAAATATATATATATGTATATATAATTTTTTAAATATTTTTTTATTTTGATTACCCAAATTTTTAATGTATACATATTCACTTTTACCTTGTCTTCTTTGTCCGAATAACTATATCATAATGTAGATCGTGAAACTTTATATTTAATTATAAAAATTTATAATTTATAATTATCAATCAGTTTTATTATATAAGATATCAATATATGTATTAAATATTTCATATATAGTAAATAAATTTAAATATCTATTCGTATAATTTATTTTATTTATTCTTAAAAATAATATATACATTTCCAAGGTTTGATTAAAAAAATATTTTACTTCAATTAATTTTAAAAATACTTGTAATTCCTACTATCTGTTAAAAAAATTTGTTAGTTTGAACAATTAATTTATTTATTTTCATCTAAATTTAACATATAATATTTTAAAGATAAATAAGACTAAAATTTATATTTGACCAAATAAAAAGGGTGTATATATCTTTTTTTTTTTCGAACACTTCTTGTTATTGTTGATTTTTGGAGCAAACAAACAGCAAATTTAATACATGTTTCGTCGCAGCCAAAACAAACAATATACATAAGCTGCAACAGATAGAATAATATATGACAAAACTTCTTATCTTTCCAAGTTTTGGAATGAAGTTGCAATGGAACTCTACACTTCTATAATTGTTGAACAAAAATGAATAATAAATATTCTTTTGGAGGTGAGCATAATTGAATGCATAAGATTGATTTCACATATGACTCAATGATTTACCCTAACAAGTCAACTCCATTTTTTTATTTACTTTGACCAAAATACCTGTACTTTTTAGTGTAAATGGAATTCTTAGTCATCGAGCATACATGAATTCCTAATTGTGGCTAACAAGTAAACCTACTATTCACTTGTTTAGGTCTTCTTTTGGGGTGGAGATATGGTCACTTTTTAGTAATAGTTATTGTGGAATAAAATTTTTAGATGTCAAATATTAGTAAAAAAATGAGTAAATTTTAATAAAAATTAGTGTTACCAAATACATTTTTACCTTTAGTTTCAAAGCAAGAGAAAAGTAATACAATTAGAAACAAAACCTACATGACTATAATCGTTAAACATTTAATTCAAGATTTTGTTTAATATTATATTGTAGTGACTTTAAAAGCATAATTGCTCTTGGGTTGGAGGCACTAAGTGTCAAATATTAAATAAATAAATTTTACTAAAAATTAATATTATCAAATATTTTTTCAATTTTATTTTTAAAATACAATAGAAATATCATAATTTCAAATGAAGATTAAATCACAATTTATCAAAACATGTAACACTTTAAAGTGTACATTGAAACTTTAATAATTTATTTTAAAAATTATGCTAAACTCTTTTGCCATAAAATAGTTTTTTTTTTTTTCTCACTTTTCAAACTACGGCAATTAAAAATAAAACCTAAATAACTAATTTATGACAACACTTGTTATCTTTATTACATAAACAACTTATGTTGTACATTCATTTTAATTTTTCTTCGTATGTAATTAAATTCTAAATTTTTAATGGAAATTATAGTTAATTATTCATATAATTATTTTATGAGAATTACAAGTAACTAATTTATTTGATTGTGTTGACTTAGGTAGCTTCTGTTTTTACTAAAATATCAATTAGTGCAAAATTTGAATAGAGCTTAATGTTTGAATATGAAGATCTATTTATTTATTTTTATTTAAATTTAAATATATGTATTAAGTTGTTTATTTTTTCATATAAAAATATATATACGAAAATTAATACTTTTACATTTGTAGCCTTATTTTAAATGTTAGATAAATAACAAAATATTTTTAAATATATATATAAACAAAATATATTTTTCTTGAACACAAACAGAAATTATGTTAATGTAAATTTTATTATAATGGATGTTGTTGGGAAGAGCTCTGGGATACATATAAAGCTCTATAGACCTTAGGCCTCCGAGTGGATAATACAAAACTCAAAATAAAGTCCCGTAAATAATTAAAGGCATCAAAGTCTAGCTCAAACCCATAGGATACTAACTTAAGGATAACAATGACCTCGATTATAATAAGGGATGAGACCTCTCAAGATCAAATAAAAGGTCTCAGGCCTAAGATATCAATTACGACCTCTCCGACTATAAGGGTCTTCGGTGTAACATGGCAGAGGTCTTGGACACACAATGCAATCTAAAGCTATATCAAAAAAAGGTTTCTGAGACATCTCAATAGTTACGTATTAATAGATGATTCATTTCTTTCCCAATTTCTTTTCGAATTATTCCATAATAAAAATTATTAGCCTGGTAGAAATATTTTGCAAGAAGGGCTTATTTCATAATATAAGGATTCTTAGTCTGGTGGATATATTCTACAACTCGCATATATTCGAAAAATCGATACTTATAAAGTTGAATTTTCATTATTTTCAGAATTTAGATAAGTCTGGAGTTATTATTTACAAATTATGTGAAAATTATATTAACTTTAAGAGACTTAACATAAAGTGACATATAAAATGGAGCTAAAAATAACCAAGTATACATGAAAAATTTTGAATTGGAGATAATATTAAAATATTTGATTTTAGAACGAATATTATCTTTATCCTATTCTTTTCTCTCTCAAATATCATAAAACAAAACCCTGACTTAAACATCGAAGGGATTTCGCTAGACCACCAGTTTTTACTCCTTTAGGTTTTGTTGTATTTTTAAGTTGAACAACATTCAAGTAAGAGAAGAAGATTAATGCCGATGTACTGAATCCTCAAAATAATTTTTACTGCATCAACAAATGTCATACAAAAAATGTATATATATATATATATATATATCTATTTTATAAGACCACCTTGATTTATGTAAATTAAAATAAATAAATGATTAAAAATAATAATCGTGCTACTTTAAAATATCAAATACCTTAAATTATATAATTTATCATTGTAATAATATTTCACAATAAATAAATAAATAAAAATGTTAAGTCATTCAAATCATTATAAAATTATATAAATATACAACAATTTAATAATAATATTTTAGTTAAAAATATTTATGATACATATATATATTTATGTATGTAAATAAAAATAATAGACAGAGATATTTTTTAAAAGAGATTTAATAAAAAATTTTAAAATTTTCAGATTCAATCAAAAAGTAAGAAAAAAATTATATTAGAAAAAAACAAAAATGCCTAGAAACTCTTATTAAGTTAAAATTAAATAAATATACTTAATTACTTAAAAATAGTTAAATTCAACCTATTAAGTATTAAGACAAAATAATATAATTGCTTAATCCAACAAAAAAAATAAACATAATTAATTATTTAAAATAATTAAATTTAACTAATTAAATATTAAATATTTTTGTTTAAAAAAAAGGGTGCTTAGTGCAAGGAAATGAATCTAGATGCAGTATTTGTAGTTCCCAATTTGTCAACCAGCTACACCCAAAACACACCCACCAAACCTTCCGTTTACTATACCCACAAACACATTATTACTTTTTTTTTTTTCCCGTATATATATCATTTAAAAAAATATATTATAACTTTTAAATTGGTAAAAGAACTTATAAATCTTTACATTTTAATTAAATCATATACTTTAATTTGACTAATTTAAAAAAAAATCTTTATAATTATTATAATATACTATTAATCATAATTAGTTAAATATATCAAAGGACAAAGTCAGTCTATATAATCATTTTTAAAATATATATTTTAGTCAAATTTTAGAGAAGTATATGTCATTTTCTTCATTTAATTTTTTGTTGTAATTTTTTATTATATATTTTTTAAAAATATAAAATATAGCCAACTGTATCATAAACTACTTCCCCTAAACTAACCTTTTACAAAGGAGGAGGATTAATACAATTGATGTGGGTCCCACGTCTAAAATGGTCTTTTTGTAAAAGGGAAGATACGTGGGCAACTTCTAACTCAGCTGGATTGCGTGGACTACGAGACGTTACTCTTTATTACACACGTTTTGAGCCTTATACTGTTTTTGTTCGATCTTCTAGACTGTGGCCGGACGACTTTATAAATCGACAAAATTGTCCCTTCCTTCCTCTAAAGTCTACACAAAAGTTAAAAATCCTTGCATATTGAAAGATGTATGTCATCAATTTGTGACGCATTTATAGACTATTGGATTAAGACGACCGTGTAAAAGAATAGAGCTTTCAGGTATTAATGTCTTCAATTTACATGCATATATCTCCATCATAAAACAAAGAAATCATATACTAATAATTCTACCATTTCAAACAACAATTTCAAAAAATAAATGAAAATAAAAAATTATTTACTATAGAGAGAGAGTATGTGTTTGTATAGAGATTTAAGAGATAAATAAATATTATATCAGTTAAGTAAAAAATACATTTTTATTTAAATGTCAAAAATTGTATTACTTCATTAAAATACTAACAGGTTATTTTAATTAATTAATCAAAAACTTAATAAATAACCAATTATACACCCAAGCCTCTAGTTTATTAATTTATAAACTCGTTTTACTTTCTCATTTAATCAATGTAAAATAATATTGTAAGGTATAATAAAAGATTGTATGATACAATTAATTATAATACATAAATTATATTTAATTACATTAAAAATATATTAATTTAATAGTTAAAAAATTATATACAAAATTTGCATAAAAAAAATTAATGGTGTCACATTTCTTATCATACAAAGTCAATAATAAACACACACGCATATATTTACACTTCCTAACAACATTTTGATATATAATTTTATTCTTTATAAATCTTTTAATTACTTATTTTTATTTAAAGTTTTTATTTCTTGCACAAATTATTTGTTTCTTTCAACTCAATATATATATAATCAAAGTAAATAATAATAATTTTAAATATATATATTTTATTAAAAAGGAAACCAAACACTCCATAAATATTTGCCTAACCCAAAATTAGTAAGAGAACCGGCTCTGGTCTCCCTGCAAGAAAATAAACAACAAATAAAAAGGAACGTGATCGTGGAATCAAAAGGTAGCAAAAAAGCTTATAATGTAATACACCGAACACAACACGTATGCAATTAAAAGAAGATCCCAGTTTGAGGCTTAGCCGCCATCCAGTCAAACGCACGATTTTTGACCGACAAAACCACAAACACACACACACAAACCCAACACAGTCCTCTGTTTATCTTTCCACGGTCAAAGCTCCATTGAGCTTCCCAGAAACATCCTACAAAGAAAAAATAAATATATATCACTAAATAACAAATAATATAGTATAATAACATTTGAATAACTGACTTCTTTACTTTTACAAATAAAGTATAATTTATTTATTTTTATCAAATTCATCCTTCATACTTTTTTTTAAAAAATATTGATATTCATTGTTCTATTTTGAATATTAATATTGATATTGGCAATCATGATTCTATCTTTAAAAACTAATATTTTAAATACTTATTAATACTCATATTACAATTTTTAAATATAAATATTTATAAATGTGATTCTATTAAGAATTTATATAAATATTATTATAACAACGTCTTATATATATAATACTATTATAACATTATTTGATATATATATATATATATAATAATATAATAATACTATCTAGATATTTATGCACAACAGCTTGATTTTTATTGTCTAAATGATGAGGAATCAACTTACAAATTGTAAAAAATTTGGAGTAACCCTTAAATCGAATCACGGTGGCATAATACCTAATGGGATACTTTTTTTTAGTTTAAAGATATTTAAGGTGGAAAAAATTAATATTTAATAATAAATACGTTGTTTAAATTGGTATGATTTATTGGACTTAAATATAAAATATTAATTTAAATGAGTTATTGGTTTAAATTAAATAAAGAAATAAAAATTATTTTTAAAATTTTTACATTGATTAAATTTAAATAAGTTATTATTTATTGAATAAAATAATAAAAAAATTTAAAATAATTAAATCGTTCAATTTTGTCAGTTTGGACGAAGTCCAAACCTAAAATCGAACTAAAATTTCTCTATATTTTTTTTTCAAATCAAAATCAAAATCAAACTCCAATTGAAACCATCGGTTTGGTACAACTTACATCAGATAAAAAATTCCACCCTTAATTTTAGTAATAGGATCAGAGGACCTATTTGATATAAATAGATAAACTATGTTCTAACATGTAAAACATACAACATTACGACCTGAATATTATCATTTAAAACTTGATAAATAAAAAAATAACAACTTGTTGCATACGGGACCATCTTCTTCTCCTTCATATACTTTTCTCCATTTGACTTCACATCTTTTCTCTCAATAAACCTTCTCTGTTTTTACTTTTTTATGTATTTTGATGGCCTCTTCTGCTTCGAACTTGGACGGTTTATCAAACTCACACCCAACGAATAACTTCACTTTCTCTACTCATCCATTCATGACAACCACTTCTTTCACTGATCTTCTTATTTCTCCGACGACGGCTGAACTTAATGACGCCAACAATAATACGACGACTCGTGGCTTGTCGGGTCGTATAGCTGAGAGAACTGGGTCGGGTGTGCCTAAATTCAAGTCTGTTCAACCTCCTTCACTTCCCATCTCTCCTCCTTCGCTTTTCTCTCCTTCTTCTTACTTCGCTATCCCTCCGGGCCTCAGCCCTGCTGAGCTTTTAGATTCCCCTGTTTTGTTGAACACATCTAACGTAAGCTTATTGTTTATACATAGTGATTTTGTGTTTGGTTTCTGTTTGATTGCTTAGATGGTTAGATGATTATAAGAAATGAAAAAAGATGGCTTTATCCTTTTACTAAAAACTAGAAGACTTGGTTGAATTGATGAATTAAGAAGAGACTCTGTTTTCAAAGTTATTTTTGTTTTGGATATTTGTTCGTATGATCGAATTTAATGATGCTCGGTATAATTTGATTGATGGTTTTTTTTTTCTTTGTTCTTATTTTTATGTACAGATTCTGCCGTCTCCAACAACTGGATCATTTCCATCTCATGCCTTGAATTGGAAGAGCAATTCTGGAAGTAACCAGCAAAGTGTCAAACAGGAAGACAAAAATCAATCTGATTTCTCTTTTCCGACCCAAACAAGGCCCAATACAGCACCATCGTCCTTGTTTCAATCTTCTTCAACCACAATTCCAACTGTATGTAACATGATGCTAATCAAAAAGTCAAGTTTTCTCTGTTTTTGTTGTGTATTGTGTATTGTGTATTTTAATTGTCACTAATTGTTTTAAATTTGTTCATGTTTTTAGGCACAGCAGCAACAACCATGGAACTATCAAGAGTCTACCAAACAAGATATGAAATCTGAATATGCAGTACAGAGCTTTACCTCTGAGATTGCAACATTACAAACTAACAATCAGAGCAGTAATGGGTTCCAGTCAGATTATGGAAACTACCGCCAACAATCTCAGTCAATGAGGGATAGTAGGAAATCAGATGATGGGTATAATTGGAGAAAATATGGGCAAAAACAAGTGAAAGGAAGTGAAAATCCGAGAAGCTATTACAAGTGCACATACCCAAATTGTCCAACCAAGAAGAAAGTTGAGAGATCGTTAGATGGGCAAATAACTGAGATTGTTTATAAGGGAAGTCATAATCATCCTAAGCCTGAATCTACCAGGAGATCATCGTCATCGTCAGTTAATTCTAATACAATCCAAGCCAATAGTCAGCATTCAGTTGAAATCCAAGATCAGTCATTTGCTACACATGGAAGTGGACAGATGGATTCAGCTGCAACACCAGAGAATTCTTCAATATCGGTGGGAGATGATGATGTAGATCAGGGATCACAAAAGACGAAATCAGGAGGGGATGATTTTGATGAAGATGAACCTGTGGCCAAAAGATGGTGAGTTTGATAGTAATCTAAATTGTAAAGTGTGAGATGTTATTATGTACATACTTGTCTGTATTGATATTTGCTTTCTTGCTTTTATTCAGGAAAATAGAGGGTGAAAGTGAAGGCATTTCAGCAAATGGAAGTAGAACAGTGAGAGAACCCAGAGTTGTGGTTCAAACCACAAGTGATATTGATATTCTGGATGATGGTTATAGATGGAGGAAATATGGGCAAAAAGTTGTCAAGGGAAATCCAAATCCGAGGTATAATCTCTTTGGAAGTTGTGTGATAATTCACTTGTAGATTCTGTTTATGGGCCTGTTTTTTAGGTACATATGAATCATCTTAACTTTTATTAGATTTGTAATATGTAATCTAACTTACTTCTTTTATTATCTTGTAGGAGCTACTACAAGTGTACACATCCAGGTTGTCCTGTGAGAAAGCATGTCGAGAGAGCATCGCATGATCTTAGAGCAGTGATCACAACTTATGAGGGAAAGCACAACCATGATGTTCCGGCAGCTCGTGGTAGCGGCAGCCGGCCTTTGCTTGATAACAACAATCAAAACAACAATAATAACAACAACAATGCAGCTATGCCCATAAGGACATCAGCTGTGGCTCATAACCCTAACAACTCTTTGTTCAATCCTCTTCGCAATTCAAGGGTACCATCATCGGAAGGCCAATCGCCGTTTACCCTAGAAATGTTGCAGAGCCCTGGCCTCGGCGGATATGGGTTTCAAGGATTTGGAAATCCTCTGGGATCTTACATGAATGCGGCACAGCCCACAGAAAACGTGTTGTCTAGAGCCAAAGAAGAACCAAGGGAACATGACATGTTCCTTGAGTCATTGCTATACTGAAATATTCACAGAATTTTCAGAAGAATAAGAAGATCGGGTTCATTTGTTAATTGCATTATTTATTTATTTATTTTTGTTCGTTTGTTTGTTTGTTTGTATATTTCTACTAGATTTGGTTATATGTATATTCAAAATTGTAGGCATATACATATAGAAGTTTCCAGTACTTGAATATTTTTATTTCTTATTTTTTTGATTTGAGGCCTCTTTTCTTTCTAGAATTGGAGCGCCTCGTATCTCTTTTGTACCACTATTACAATTGCTAGTGAATCATTTTTCTTAGAAATCTGACAAACTTGGCCCCCATTTGATGGCCTCCTTTGGGTTAGCAAATGTAGGGTAATATTTTTAAATTTACATTTGTATTTTAGAACGTAGTGGGTTTGGTTTTTTTTTACTAAATTTAATTAAATAAATATTTAATATTTATTAAATTTACACTGATTTTTTATATTTTTAATTATGTTTGTATTATTATTAAATTTAAATTTAAATTTGTAAATTATTTAATTAAAAATATAAATTTTGTACATTAATTTAAAATAAAATATATTACCCATAACATATAAAGTATATTTAACATAAAATAAAATTAATTATAACAATTTCATTTATAAAATATCATAAATTTAAAATAAAAATTTATAAGTTCATAAGTTTAAAATAAAAGTTTCAAAACTCACATTTTTATTTTTTTTTAATTGTACCCAACATCCACCCAATATGATTCTTAACACAATTTTTATGAATAAATATATAAGTTAATAAACAATAAATCTTTATAAGTAACAAAAAGAATCAATTTACTCATCATCATTCAAGTAAGTGCAATTTTTAACATTTTTTTTTTTGAAGAACTTGAAGTTAATTATTAAAAAAATTATTAATTAAAAGTAATAATACTATAAAGAAATTTCTTTATTATTTGACTGTTAAATTCAAAATTTTGAATTTGAAATTTCTTTATTTAATTATGATTTTTTATGTGAATTTTGAGAAAGAGTTAGTAAATTTTTTAGAAAATAGTTAATAATAAGTTTACGAGTGATTTGATGTTAATTTATTTGCTTTGATTAAGAATTTTTATCTGAATTTTAAAAATTTGGAAATTGAATTAGCGAGAAGAAAATATTTATAGAAAAAAATATGAAATTCATAAAAAAAAGATGAAATTCGTTGAAAGAAAATAAAATTTATCAAAAAAAGATAAATTATTGAGAGAATATAAAATTTTATCGAGAAAAAATAAAATTTAATTGAGGAAAGATGAATTTTGTTGGATTGAGGGAAGATGAATTTTGTTGAGGAAATTAATTATAAAATTAAGTTAAGGGTAAAATTATTCAAATAATGTATTTTTGATTTAAATATAATAATTTTCTTAATAAAATTAAAAATAATAATTGAATTAAAAAATTGGTCTACGACATTTTAAACAATGTCCTACTGTGTCAATATATATTTATTTTTAAGCTCAAAATTTCTATTAATCTAACAACATTTAGATAATCTCTAGTAATCAAATAGAAGAAATTGATCAATTATAATAATATTAATAATAATAACAAAATAAATTTCAATTCAATAATGTAATTGTAAATCGCTAATTATAGATGTTGTGTGTAAAATATCACTCCACGATTAGAGCACAGTGTAATGCTTCAATTGGGTTTCCTGTTGTAAGTCGGCAAACGTGGGACGAAGATGCAATCGTCACTGATTACATCTGTGGAGGTTTGACTAGTCAAAGTTGAGGAGCTGGGGTTGGATTTACTTGGTGCCCAAGCACAAGCACAAGCACAAGCAAAAGTCAAAGTCAAGTGTTATTTTTAACAGTTGTATTGTACCTTACCTTTGGTGGGCCCGTTCTTTGTCTTTCTTAACATGATTTTATTTATTTTGTTATAAAATTAATAAATTATTTACGTATTATAAAAAAAAATGCTAATATAAATAATTTTTTTTAAAGTTTAGTTTAAAATTGAAGAGACATTTACGTGATGAATACGGCGCCTTTGCCTTTGCCCGTGCCTGTGGCCCCTCCCCCACCGACTCTACCTAACAATCCATATCCGTTCCTTAGGTATAAAATATTTTAATTTTTATTATTAATTAATATTATTTAAATATTATCTTATTTTACAAAAAAAAAATTACGAAAAATTCAAAAAGAGATATTAATTAATAAGAATATCTTATATGTTATGAATTAATTTATGTAACAAGTATTTAAATACAATATTATTTTTTTATTAATTTGTCTCCTATTATTTATTATAATAATTTTTTTTTTTTATGAAAGATATTATTGTGCGTAGCATTCCCCAATCCATCACACTGGTATATTCTTAAAAGACGTGGCTTAGATCACTAACTCTTGTTTAAATATTAAAATAAAAAAATCAGAAAATGAAAGTCAATGAAAAGAGAATAAAGCCAATTTGCCTCCTTTAGCTTATTTAGTTGACATCCAAATAAACCTTCAATTACAAAGATTGTAAGATAGAGTCGGCTTTTCATTTAGGGTATGTTTGCTTTAGGGAAAGCAAAAAAAGGAAAAAAAATTCGAACGTGACGAGAAGAATTAAAGGGGAAAAGAGGGAGACGGTGAGAAATCTTACTCCACCTCGTCTAAATAATCACCTTTTAATTTTATCCTTTATTTTTATGTTTTATTATATATATATATATATATTATTTTAAATAATTAATTATTATATTAGTTTAATTATATATCACAATAATTTATAATTATAATATGAAATCAAAATATTAATTTAAAATTATTAACATAATATTATTTTATTTACAAATTAATTTATAATCATTAATATTTATTGTTATAAATATTTAACAATTAAATTATTATTATTATTATTTTTTGTATGTTTGCTTTAGGAAAGGAAAGTCAAAAGAAAAAAAATATAAATAATATTGATCATTAAATATATTTTTAATAAACTAATTAAAGATATTTAAATATATGAATATTAAGTTTATTTAGAGCGTATTCATAATCAATTTATCCATAAAAATTCATATGCAATTGAACTTATAAAATATAAAATATTTTTTAATATTTGTAGAATATTTTTTTAATCAACAAATATATATTTATATAGTATATTAAATTACCTATTAAATTTATATGATCCAATTATTTCATATTTAAAAATAAAATTTGAAGTTAATTTAAATTTTTTAATTATGAAATGCATAAACTATTTCAATAAAAAAGTATTTTTGTTCAAATAAAATATAATTAACTAATATAACATGTATTTATATTTAAGAATATTAACAAAATATATTTATTAAATATTTATTATAATAATTATTAAAATTTAAAAATAAAAGGAAGAAATTAATGACAAATTTAATTTATTAATAAATATCAATACATTTAGAAGTAGAGGATATTTTTTGTCTAAATAAAAAACAATAAATTTCTTTCCATGAATAATTTCATGGTGCAACAAAATAATAAAAAAATTCTTCAAACCAAACATAATCTTTAAGTGTTATGAATTAAAATTGTTAGGAAAAGGGAAAGAAAAGAAAAGAAAAAAAGTTTCATTGTTTAGGGTACAATATATGTTTGCCATGGAATTTATTTTATTGAATAATATAATAAATTAAAAAAATTAAACGTAAAAAGTGAAAGAAGCAGAGGGCCAATTTACAATACAATTATTTGAATGTTATTATGTGCACTGAAAAATTTTTAATTATATTTTAAAACATTTTTGTTATATATTTTAAATTATATATATATATGTTTGATTTTCATAACATGTTTTTTTTCGTTTTTTTTTTCTGTTATTTTATTAACTTTTAAAACTATAATCTTAATTTGAGACAAATAACCAAAAAAGATTTAGAAAATATTACTTAAAACTCGATGCACTATAATTTAATATAATAATATATCAAATATTTAGCTTATAAAATAATTATTTTGTCTTCTTGAATTTATGATATGTTGTCGACCACGAAACAACACAAAATTCAAAGCTATTAGTCGCTTCAGAAACTGCCGACCACTCACAAAACTGCTGCCGTGTATCTTTGCACTCACAATTTGATGAAGTTGTCTGCTAAATTTTATTCATATCCATCTATTAAATATCATTCAACTCCAATAATTTTAAATAGTTATCTTTATGGTATAAATTTACAAAATATCGTAATCTATGTCCTTTTTTACTCATTTTTTTTTATTCAAACCACTCTACTTAGATTAGTTTAAACATTTTCTAAGTCTTTTAAACCTCACACGCGTATATACATATTTTAAAAATCTCTCTACTCGAGTTGTTAAAACCTCTACTCAAGTTTCTTTAAATCTCTAATCTTTTCATTCCAAACTCTTTGAAAATCTCTTTGGTTTTGGATTTTTTTAAGCCTTTCGACTCTTTTGAGTCTCTTTTGTCTCTCAAGCTCACGTGGGCCTCTTGATTTGTTTCTCTAACTCTTTCAAATTCCTCAAATTTCGCTTTAGGTTTTCCCAAGTCCTTGGATTTTGTCTACGACCTCATCTTGAGTTTGAAGGAGAGTGTTAGAGTTAAAATAGTAAGTAATTTATTAAGTTGTCCTATTATTATTATTATATCTAATCTTATTATGGTATGATTTGTTTCCTGAATAGTAGTGATATTCATAATCAATGTTTTGGTTTCTCTTTTGATCCTATACAAGGGAATGTTCTATGTACTTATTTTTATTCGCAATCGACTCAAGAGTTTATTTTCTCTAACAAAATTAATGATGATATTATTTGTTTTGTTATTGATCAGGTGACCAAGAGTCTAGTTGATATTACATGACATGAGTAATCTATAAAATATTTTAAGTGAAAGATAATAAATATTATGTTAGAAGGTTAATTCTATAATTTTAAAAGAATTACTGGATTCAAATGTTCTATCGAAATACCAATTAAAAATGTTTTAATAAATTATTTGAAGAAATTGTTTTATGAATTTGTCAATTTTTATTGATTTGTCAAAAATTATTTCACTTTTAAGAATATGAAAACATTTTTATCTTTTATTGATGCAACAAAATTCTATTTGAAACTCTCCGCATCAGCAATAGTCTTATTTGTCTGCTTGGTCACTATATAACTTGAAATTACACAAAGATCTCAAAGGTGAAAGTTGATAGTCCGACGAAAACTCTCCGATATTTAAGTTAAATTTTTATTTTTTGTGTTTGAGAGAGAAAACAACGGCGAAAAAAACTTGTGTAAAGCTATAATATGTGTTCTAACGTGCGTACCTGGTTATCTTTTATAGACTGCTATTTCTTATTGTCGTTAGGTTTCTCAAACTTATTAAGATTCTAAATAATTTGAAAATTGTAATACCAAATTTATTAATATTCAGAGGATCACATAAACTTAACTTTATAAGTATTGATATTCAAGAAATCACGATATTTTGAGCTATATTTGTAGAATACATCTACTAAGCCACAAATCCTTATCATGGAAGACTCCAAAAAGAACTTGAACTTCATGATGGCAATACGTAATTATTGAAAGGTCTCAAAATTTTTGTACTATATTTGAGACCCTCTTCTCTAATATGGTTGACTTCAGGCTTTATTGGTCCGCCCAAGATCCTTACTATGTTACACCCGAGACTCTTATTGATGAGGGAAGTATCGAAATTCTACGTCTAGATCCAAGACATTTTGTTGAACTGAGTGTAGGATTTTATGGTCTAAAACATACATAAATTCAAATTTTAACAAATATATAAACATATATGTATAAAGGTTATAGTTTTTGAAGTTTTTACCTTTTCTAAGCTTTAAGTTGATGAAGATAAGTGACAAACACATGCAACCTCTTTAATCTATACCTTAAAAAACCATTAGAAGCATTTTTCTTCTATGAAAATTTTTGAAAGAATTTTTTTTTCCTTTTTCTCTCTATACGACTGAACCTAGTAAGGGTGGGGAAGATGATTTTATTTATTTATTTATTTGATCATTATCATTTAGTATTAATTACCAAAATTAATACATTTGGTCCAATGATATTATGTCAAAATATTACTTATTTGGATCAATAACATTAAAACACATTTAATGCTTTAAATGCTTAAAACATTTGGACTAATTGTATTAATGCACATTTAACCTTTTAAATATTAAAATACTTGGACCAATCATATTAAACCATGATTAATCTAATTAGTTATTACTTTTACCTGTTTATTAATTCTTAACAATTAAGAATTTGACATTTAATTTAAATTCATTAACATTTAATTAATTTATAAAATTAATGATAACAATTACCAATTGGCCTATGGATAATTATCAAAATGATAATTAAGTATATGTAACTTACTTTAAATTATATATATATATATATATATATGTAATTGTCATAATTCTTTAACTAATTAATGAATTATAAATACATACATATATATAACACTTATATATACACATATATTTAATTTTTTCGGCCTATTAAATTATTCCCGAAGGTGCTAGCCTTCTACGAATAATTTTCTTTCTTACGTATAGCTTCTAAAGGTTTAAAAATATTGGTGTAACCATGAAAGTTCAAAATAAATTAGCCTTAAGTCATATATGAACAATTCGAAATTCAACGACTATAGTTGACATCTAGCAATAAACCATAGTCCCTAATCCACAATGAAATAATTCTTCATCAAACCTTATTTAGATTGTATGTATTATGTGAGTAAAATCATTCTATTATCCAATCCTAATCAAATTAGGATTCATAGAATGTCAAAACCCTAAATTTGATATTTTTCGAATCGTCGATCAATATGTCATGAACTTGCCTCTTTGAACTCTTCATGTGACATTTATTTTACTTTGATCAAAGACTTGGTTTCAAACATTTATCAACATTCGTTTAGGAACTTGAACCTGGAAAGAGTTAGCGAAAATACTCAATTCTTTTGAACGAGTCAACAGATTCCATCTTGATTATCATCTAAATTCTTATATGATATATAACAAAACCGCCTCTATTATACAGGACATGATTAGTTTTATACTTATACACTATATAAACGATGCGTGTTCATATAAAATCTAACTTTAACGTCTCAGGTCAAAGGATCACATCGTACATTAATATAATCTTTTCGATAAATCATTAACTACATGCATACCATGTGATTTATCATTCTTTGGTCAAATTTGATAAATAGTTCTCTAATTATAAATCTATACTAATACCCTTGTGATATGATTCTTATTGTCACCCTTATTAATACCATTCTATAATATTCATAGGTGGCATTTGATATGCCTACTATATGATATTGATGGTCCAGTTTATATCACTTCTGTAATAAATAATTTTGATAATTTTATTTAACTATTAAATAAATTATCTAGACAATTCACATACATACTTTATTATATAACATGAATAAATAAATGAAGCAACATACATATGTGAATAAAGAACTATTTCTTTTATTTATTATATAAATATTACAATATTCACAAGTTCTGAAATTGACAACACAAATGGTTTCTAGGACATACACTAACATTTAAGAGGTTTCAGACCTCTTCGCGCTTGAATTTTTTTATTATATCACGGTTGAGATCTTGTGGGTTTGAATAGGCTTCGGATTTTATCATTCTTTAGTGAGATACTGGCTAAGGCCTTATGTTTTACTTAGCGGGTCCAAGGCCCATTGAGCTTCATCTATTCACCTGGCCCTTAACTAAACATCAAGGCCCCCGGTTTTTAGTCAACAATTAATTGTTGACAAAAGCTAAAGGTCTTGACTTGAAAGTACTCACATATAAACTTTTCACACAAAAATTTTAAATGGTAATCCAAATCCCGTAAATCTCCATCCACATGTTTATCTTTAAGTAGACCTTGAGGTAAAAACATTTCGGGTCCCAAGAAATCTTTCTTGTCCTTATCATGTTCTTCTTCTTTTCGTATTTCGATGATCATCTATTTCATCCTCATTTTGATGTGGCTTCTTGTCAACCCTTTATCATACTACTGCATCAACGGTTGAGGTTCCTTGGCCTTGTAAATACCCTTTTTCTGCCTTTTAGTGTCCTTATTTGCATTTACATTGTATCCAAGCCCTCTTTAGATTAATAATTGCAGCGAAGGCATTACCAAAGTAGATAAATCAAGCACCAGGTTTAATCCATTTGCTACCAACACTATTGAGAATGACAACTATTAATTCAGAAGGAAAAAGACTTCAAATTTTGTATTCGACTTTAGTTCCATCTTCATTCTAGACTGCAACCTTATTCTCTTTGTAGATAGTCTCGCCAAGAACTAGATTTTTCTGCAAGTCCCAAATGATCGTTCTTCGTCCATATCGCCTCTTTATTTAGACAAAAATCGGTAAGCTTTCACATCCCTTAAACTCCTTTCATTGTCTTGGAATTTTTATTGTTGAAATGGATATTGGATAGTTTTATAGGGTTTTAGACCATTACTGAATTTCCTTGAGTTGTTGATGATCCTGAGCAGCCCTTGATAACTTATCTTTCCCAATCTTGTGAACAGAAATAGATTGTGTTTTAAGTGATAACAAGACTGCTCCTAAGGGAAATAACTCTAAAGAGGAATTGGCCATCGTTCTTACTCCTTCCTCAGTTTTTGAAACAAGAGAATAGATGACAGCCTTTGAAGCTGACTAACTTCCTTCCACAACCATGGAATCAGACTTAGAAACCTACACCCGATGTTACAATATCCTATAGAACATTTATCTTATGTTTCTTGAGGTGAACAAACTTCCTAATTGTCTTTTTGATGATGAAATTTCTTTTAACGAAGAACTATTTCACCTTGGAGTCAAACTTCCCCTTCAAAACTATTTCACTAGGATCTTTGAATATTTTAGTATTGCTCCTTATCAATTAAATTTCAATAGTTGAAGAATTTTGTCGGGTCTGTATGTTCTTTGGAGTAAGATCTCAAATTTTACTCCCATAATTAAGGAAATTAAATATATGTATTTGTTGAAAAGGAACCCAATAAGAAATTTTGGGTGGTATTATCTCCAGACCCAACCTGAAAAATGCAATCCAATCATGGGTAATCCATCTTGTAATAAGGATTGGAAGAATAAGTGGTTTTTTGTTGGTGGTGAATGGAATTTCGACAATAATGTCCAGACGCCTAGATTGTTTGGAGACACAACCACCTGAAGTGATGAACAAGAGCTTCCAGCTCGAAATTTAGGGAGGGTTGAAATGGCTAGGTCCTTAGTGTCTAACTAAAGTTCCTTTCTCTTTGATGCTGACATAATTTCCTCAGGTTTCGTAAACTTTTACATTTCTAAGGGCTATTTGACCTCGAAAAAAGCTCGAGATGGTAACAGTTTTCTTTCCTTATCTTTTATCTCAAATCATGATAACTGACTCTCGTATGATTTTCTTTTGTAGCAGGAGAGATGGCCCTAAAGAAATCAGTAAAGAACCCTCTGGATTCCCTAAAGAAATTGGCTTAAGGCAAGAAAGCTAAAGAGGCTCCCAAGGCCCCTAATGTTGGAGATATGCCCTAGAACCAATCGTGTCATACGGTCTAGGGATATCATCTTTATGTATATATAATTTTTGTAA
>JAXCLQ010045486.1:0-20468 GCA_035584115.1 Cedrela odorata | reverse complement strand
AACTTGTATTTCTTGCTAGTATTGACTTAATAATTTGAATCTGGCTAATTGATATCTCAAGTTGACTGCCCTTGATGTGTTGATTTTACCTTTTCAATGCTGCAAAGCTTGCACCTCTCACTAGTCATTTGAGAACTTATTTTGCTCTTGCTTGTTTGGGCCGATGATGATATTACCTCGGGAAAAAGTGTTCTAGTTTCGGGAGGAGATTACCCCAAGATATTTGATGAGACCATCGAAGAACCTCTTTTGCTCATGCTCTCAGAAACTATGCTTAAGGCTTGTTTGAGCCGAGAATAATATTACCTTAGGAAAAGCTGAAAGCTGAATGCCTGGGAACTGTGTCACCTGTATCCGAGCTTCGGGAAGAAATTACCCCGAGACGTTTGATGAGACCATCTGAGAACCTCTTTTGCTCATGCTCTCAAAGACTGTGCTCAGGGCTTATTTGAGCTGAGGATACTATTACCTTGAGAAAAGTTGAAAGTTGAACGCCTGGGAACCGTGTCACCCATGTTCGGGCTTTAAGAAGAGATTAGCCAGAGACGTTTGATGAGAACATCCAAAAACCTATTTTGCTCATGCTCTCAGAAATCGTGCTAAGGGTTTGTTTGAGATGATGATACTATTACCTCGGGAAAAGTTAAAAGATGAATGCTTAGGAACCGTGTTACTTGTGCCTGGGCTTCGAGAGGAGATTACCTCGAGATGTTTAATAAAAACATCCGAGAACCTCTTTTGCTTATGCTCTTAGAGACCATGCTCAGGGCTTGTTTGAGCTAAGGGTACTATTACCTCGGGAAAAACTGATAGCTGAACACTTGGGAATCATGTCACCCGTGTTTGGGTTTCGAGAGGAGATTAACCCAAGATGTTTGATGAAAACATCCGAGAACCTTTTTTGCTCATGCTCTCAGAGACCATGCTAGGGTTTGTTTGAGTTGAGGATAATATTACCTTGGGAAAAGCTGAAAACTGAACGCTTGGGAACCGTGTTACCAGTGTCTGGGCTTTGGGAGGAGATTACTTCGAGACATTTGATGAGACCATCTAAGAACCTCTTTTGCTCATGCTCTTAGAGACCGTGCTTAAGGCTTGTTTGAGTTGATGATACTATTACCTTGGGAAAAGCTGAAAGTTAAACGTCTGGGAACCGTGTCACCCATGTCCGGGCTTTGGGAAGAGATTATCCCGAGAAGTTTAATGATCATAAGCTTTTACTTTATCTGTTGGCTAACTTCAGAAGTAAAAAATAAAAAATAATTTTATAAACTTTTAAGGGAATTTGCTACAAAATTTTTTGATGCTTTTAAGGGTAATACAACTTTAAGCATTCAACATTCTAGGGCTTTCAGACTCAGTTCCGTTAGGAATTCCAGCTTATAAACTCTGGGTCTGAAGACTTGAGTGACTTTGTAGGGCCCTTCCCAGTTTGCACCAAGAACGCCTTCTCCTGAAACTTTAGTGTTCAGGGTTACTTGTCTCAGGACCCAATCGCTTAGCTGAAAGGAACGGTGCAAAACCTTCTGGTTGTAATATTTCGCTACCTTTTATTGGTGAGCTACGACCTTTATCATGAACATTTCTCTTTTTTTCTCCAACAGATCTAATTCCAAACGTATGCCCTCGTCATTGGATTTCTCGTTATAATTGTTAACCCAGAAGGTTGGTATGCTCACTTCTATCGGAATTATTGCCTCACACCCGAAAGCCAAGCTATAAGGAGTTTTTCTTGTGGCAACTTTCGATGTGACTTGGTGCCCCTAAAGGACCTCAGGAAGTTTGTCAATCCACGCACCTTTGTGCTCCTTGAGCTTTTTTTAGGGACTTTTTGATGACCTTATTGGCTGCTTCCACTTGTCTATTAGCTTTAAGATGAGCTGGAGTTGCGAATCTGAGGTCAATTGCAAAATTTGAGTAGAACTCCCTGAAGTTTGCATTGTCAAACTGCTTTCTATTATCTATGATTAACACTTGAGGTATTCCAAACCTATAGATGATGTTGTGCTTGATGAACATTGTGATCATTTTTTCTGTGATAGCTGCCATGGATTTGATTACCACCCACTTTATGAAGTAGTCGATAGCTATCACAATATACTTAGTGTTTGCATATGCTTGCAGCAAGGGTCCAATGAGATCGAGTCCCCACTGGGAAAATGGCCAAGGACTCGCTAGGGAAGTCAACTTCTCTAGAGGTTGTCTAGGAATGCAGTCGTGTACCTAACACTTATGACACGTTTTAGCTAGCTGTGTTGCATCCCAAGAAAGTGTTGACCAGTAATATCCTTGCCTTAATATTCTGTGGGTCATAGCTCAAGCTCCCCCATGTCTTCCACATATCCCTCAATGAATTTCATCTAGGGTTCGAGTAGCTTCATCAAGTCTCAGGCATTTTAAGTAGGGAATATTGTATCCACACTTGTATAGCTCTCTATCAATATCTTGCCGACCTATTTCTAACGTTTCTTGCCTGCCCTTTATCCTCTTGAAGCTTGTTGCCTTGAATATAAGACCTTATTTCATCAACCCAACAACAATGTAGATCTAATTGAGATACATAACGCGTGTAGTCTTCATATTATGTGTTTTCTGTTCCAGTACTTCTATGGATACTGAGGCAGGAATGCTTTCTTTAAAAGTAGAGGCCAATTTTGCTAGTATGTCTGTCTTTGAATTTTCAGCTCTCAGAATTTATTTGATTCTGACAGTCTTTAACGCTTTCAGTACTTGCTTGGCTTTTTCCAAGGATGCTTGCATATTACCTTCGTGCATTTGGAACTGGCCGTCCAGTTGGCTGGTCACTAATTGGGAATCACAGTGGACGTCAAGATTTGTGATTTCTAGAGCCAGGGCTAACTTGGCCCCTGCAATCAACGCTTCGTACTCCGCTTCGTTATTGGTAACCTTAAATCAAACTTTAAGGAATATATTACCTTAATCCCTTCTAGACTTACGAGGACCACACCAGCTCCTCTCCTTGAGAGTTTGAAGCTCTGTTGATGAAGAGGTTCCAGATCACCGCTTCTTCATCTGGGTGGTTGGGTCTTCTCAGTTAGAAGGTTGTTCTGTGATCTGGTAGACAAGGAGGTGTTCTGACATCAATCTTTTAGCAATGAAATTTGCCAGAACTTGACCCTTAATCGCTTTCTTGGCTTGTAGATGATGTCATACTCGCTAAGTTTAACAGACCACTTGATTAATCGACCTGAGAGATTTGGCCGATGTAAGATTTATCTTAGCGGCTGGTTCGTTAGCACTACAACCTGATGGGCTTGGAAGTAGGGTCTCAGCTTCCTTGTCTCCACCACCAATGCTAGTGCTAACTTTTCTAGTGGTAATTATCTTGTCTCGGTGTCTATTAGATCCTTGTTGGTGTAATAGATGAGACAATGAACTTTCTCAGAATCTTCCTTTACTAAGACTGAGCTTATCGAATGGTCTCTTACCACAATATACAAGTAAAGCATTTCTTCGGTCTCAGGTCTCGTCAAGTGAGGTGGGGATGCAAGATATTGCTTCAGCTCCTGAAAGCTGTGCTTGTATTCCTTTGTCCATTAAATCCTCTTCCCTTTTTTCATAACCTGAAAGAATAAGAGGCATCTATCAGTAGCTTTGGATAGGAACCTGCTAAGTGCTACTAGTCGCCTCACCAAACTTTGGAGTTCTCTGAGGTTGGACGAAGACTTCAAATCCAATATGGCCTTGATCTTCTGTGGATTAGCTTCTATACCATGTTTACTAACCATATATCCAAGGAACTTCCCGGCCTGAACCCCAAATACACATTTCTCAGGATTCAACTTCATTTTGTACTTGCTTAAGTAGGAGAAGGTCTCTTTTAAATGCTTGGAGTGGTCTCAAGCCTTCCGTGATTTAGTAATTATGTCATCCACATATACCTCTATAGTTTCGCTTATCCTTGGTTTAAAGATCCGGTTGACTAACCTTTGGAAGGTAGCCCCAACATTTTTCAATTCGAAGGATATTATTATATAGCAGTATAATCTCTTATAGGTAATAAATGCCATTTTCTCCTGGTCTGTTTCGCGCATCCTGATCTGATTGTATCCCAAGAACGTATCCATGAAGCTTAATAATTCATGACCAGCTATCGAGTCCACCAATTGATCGATTCGAGGGAGTGGGAAACTGTCTTTAGGATATGCTTTATTCAGGTCCATGAAGTCTACACACATTTTTCATTTATCATTGGCCTTTTTAACCATTACCACATTTGATACCATTCTGTGTAATGCATTTCCCTGAGCCTTTGGAAGACACCGTAAAACACGACCAAGCTTCCTATTAGTTTTCCTTAACAATTCCGATCCCCTTTCCTGCTTGGAATTTCAACTTCAGATAATGAATGCTCTCTATTGCCTTCGTGGTTCTGAGAAAAGGTCTCTCGAGAATTATGGTGTAGGGCATTTTGAGGTTGACCACTTGGAACTCCACTATTGTAGTCTTTTGATAAGGCCGTTCTCCCATGGTGATAGGTAGCTGCACTATTTCCAAGGGATAAACGCACAATTCTCCAAATCCGTGGAAGGCAGTCTCGGCATGTTGAAGTCTCAGATATTCTATTCTTAAGGAATCTAAAGTTTCTTTGAAGATAATATCAGTTGAACTTCTCGTGTCTACCAAGATTTGGCTGACCCGAGCGTTCCCACTGTCAAGGTTAATACCAAGGCATCGTTATGTGAGTAATGTACTCCCACTTCATCTTCATCTGTGAACATAATAGGTACTAATGAGAGTTTTTGTTTCTTCTCGGCTCGGACATTCATGATATAGATATTCGGTGAGGTATTGGGTAGAGATCTGAAGTAACGCTTTCTAGAACTGTTTGAGTTCCTAGCCAATGTTGCTTCTCCTGAGATTACCATAGTCCTTTTTTCTCACCTCGATCCTCATTCAATTTCCTGATCTAAGACCTTAGCTCCATCCTCTTCTCCAACTATCAAGTCTTGCAGGTAATTGTTTCGGATCAATATTTTCACCTGACTTCTGAGGTCAAAACATTCATCCGTCAGATGTCTAGAGCTCTAGTGGAACTTGCAGAACTTATTCTTGGCCTCTCCCACTAGTTTGAGCCTTAATGGGCGGGGTTCCACTAGTATAGTTCCTTGTCTTGTGATCTCCTTTCAAACCTGTGAGAGTGAAGCTTTTAAAGAGTGAAAGCCTGATCTTTTTGGACATGAGCTACTCCTCTCGCAAGTGAACGGTATCCTTTTGAATGAAAATTCTCTTTTCCTCCAGTTGTCTCGTTTCGACCCTGACCTATTTTACTTTTTTTATGAAGATCGCGGAAGCTTCTCCTATCGTCACATTTTCTTCCTAGATCGATCCTGGGATTCCTAGCCTCTTCGAGAGATCATGGTTCAAAAAATTTTTCTTTCCTCATCTTGAGAGTGATTTGATCTTTAATCTTAATTTCATTTAACAACTTTCTTTTAGTTGTCTCATAAGTGGTAATAGAGGGCTTTCCACAGCGTACCATCCTTGGTCTACTCATAGACTTTTTCTAAGACATTCCAGAGTTAGGGAGTGATGATAAGCCCTCAATTCCATCACTTCATCATGATATCTTTTAATGAAGCTCTTGAGGCTTTCACTCTCTCATTGCTTCATGAGTAGCAATGAACTCGGAGTCTTAAGGTTGACGGTAGCGCCTTTGAATTCATTGACAAAAACTTTGTACAATTGTTCAAAGCTGTTGATGCTGTTGAGTGTCAGATTGGTGAATCATTTTCTCGCTTGTCACTCTAGAGTCAGTGGAAACAAGTAGCACATTTGGGATTCATCCAACCTCTGGATTAGCATCATCTCTCTGAATAGAACCATGTGCAGTGATGGGTAGGTTTTAACTGTAAAAGGGTTGATTTGGGGCATCTTAAACTTTTGGGGAAGAATGAGGTTCAGTATTTTCTGGGAAAAAGAAGATTTTAAGTAAAGACCAATCTTTAACGAATCATTGCCCTCTTTTATCTCTCCTTCTTCTTCTGGTCTTCTAACTCCTCGACCAATTTTCACACACAGATCTCTAAGTTCTCAACTCAATCACTGTTTTTCATAGATTTCCTCCTTCGGGACGGGCTCCGTATAGAGCCTTTATTTTGCCGTTTTTGATCTAGAAACACTCTCATATCCTTTTGACCAGGACTGTGACCCGATCCCCTTTTATAAACTATTGTTGAATCGTCAAGTGAATATTCAAACATCTGCGGCGGCTCATCATGGAACCTGTCGGCATCATCATCGCCTTGAGGTTCTTTGAAGGGATATCCAGAAATCTTCCATTTTCCCTTCTCTGCGGCAGTGTATTTTCTCCTGGTAGTTTAGCGATGTCTGTCAAACAATTTGCGTGCGTTATATTTAACACGCTGTTCTCAATAGCTTTGATTGGTTTTGGCGTCTTTAATGCTGGGGAACCAGTTTGAAACATCTTTTTCTTCCGTGCTACTTCCCCAGCTAAGGCTTGAATCTGCCTATCCTTTTTCGTATGTTATTTTTCATTCTCTGCCAACTTCTTGGTTGACCAGGCTGTTTCTGTCGCCTCCGGGTAGGGGGGAAATTGGTGTGGCAACGAAGCTTCTGAATCGTGGTTCATGTTCTCCAATGGCGGTGGCTGATCACCAATATCCTGATTAACAGTTGTATGGCCATCAACAATGTTGTCATGAGGATTACCCCTCATCATTGCTCTGTTCCTCGTCACATACGAATGCGAAGTTGCCATGTTTTTTTTCTTGTGGTTGTTTTTGACTTTTTGTTCAGATTCCCAACAGTAGGCGCTAGATGTTGATGCAGCAAAAATTCTTTCTTGGACTCTATGCACCAGCAACGATCTTTTTCTTCTTTTCTTATCAGCTAGCTTCTACTTGAGCTCATAATCAACAGCTATGAGAGTAAAAAGTTGGTTGTCCAGCGAAAACTCTCCGATGCTTAAATTAGGATTTTACTAGTAGTTATTAAAAAGAAAAAGCTGAAGGAGAATTATAGTATTTTTTTTGTCAAAGTTTTAGTTGTCGTACTTGGTTATAGTTGATCTCCTTTTATATATTTTATTATTTCCTTATTATGGCAGGATACTATGAAATCTAGTAATCAGAATTCCACTGTACAAGAATCATAGAGATTTTATAGGTTAAGTATCGACTTCCGAATTTGGTGGTATCGTATCTTTAGGATTCTTATTATATAAGAAACTTAATTTAACAAGAATCTTTATTATAGAATAGTCTGAAAATGTATGGGAAAGAGATGAATCCTTCACTAATACGTAACTGTAGAGAGGTTTCGGAAATCTTTGTTTGAGGATCGTTATTATTTTAAGATAAGGCATTGCCTGGCCGAGACCTTCGTAAGCTATGGTCAAGACCTTCATAAGCTGTGGCCGAGACCATTATAAGTTATGGCTGAAACCTTCACGAGATGCGGCTGAGACTTTTATAGTGAATCCTTGGGATAAGACTTGATTTGAGCTTCCTGGTGACTGAGAGGTCTCGACTCTTATTATGTCAACTCGAAATCTCTTCCTTTCTTTACCAGACAAGACCCGAGCTCCCTATTACCTGAAATAACTCTCATTGGGTAGCAGTTGGTTTCAGAATACTATCCACTATCCATCTCTTTTTGTAGGGCCATTTTAGGCCCTTATTCTTCTAAGCCTTATGCATACTGGACTATACCCAACAATTTATTTATCATAAATGTTAATTCTTTTAACAATTTTAAAATAAATATATACACATCATGATTTTATTAAATTATTATGCAAATAATATAATAAATTAAGTTAAATATAATATTATAAATACATTGATTAATTTTTTTATATAACTCAATGTACTCTCTTTAATAAATTATGTAACTTTATATATATAATTTAATAATTAAGAGTTTGTTTTTGAATATTAATGAGGTTTAATTCATTTATCTTCAAAAATAATTTTTTATTTTTAAATTAAACCAGTTCTTTAGTTCATTTCCGATTTTACAATCTTTAGAACCAGAACTTACTTTAAAAAAATCGATTTTTAATTTTTGAAACCAAAATCTACCCTAAAAAAATTAGTTCTAGTTCGAAATTTATTTTTTTGGTTCGATTATTGAGGTTTCGAATAGAATCCGTTGAACACCCTTGCCCAATTCAATAGAAATTGATTGTGCTCCGTAAATAAAATTTACCTATTAACTCCACATTTTTACCTTATCCCTAATCTAAAACTCAAATGCTCAATCCCCAAATCCAAACAAAACCCTATTAAATTTGGTGCGATTCAACTATAATTGGTGCAATTTGATTCAACTATATTCCTCCAGGTAAACTCTTGTTCTGAAGTTGCTGGTTCAAATCAAGTTTTAACTTTCACATTTTATCTAGTATATGTGCTCTTGATTGAATCGAATTTCAAAAAGTTTTCAAAATTTGAAACCAATTGTTATGACCATATAACCTCATTTCTTGAATATGATGGTTTTAAAATATGTTGTTGAAGTCTCAATTGTGGTAATTGCTGAGTATGCTTACATGATGAAGGTAACAATGATAGGGAATATTTACAGTTTTTGGATTTGTTGACAGGAGTTATACAAGTGGGTACTACATAATTTTATCATAGCGAGATAAATTGGATCACATCTTTTGCTACTGGTGCTGCAACAGTAGTGGGCCATTTTGGTTTTCAAGTTTGCTAGTTTCAGTTGTAAAAGTTATGTACATTGTAAGCCTCGTATATGGCTATAAATTACAACCTCTTGTTCTCATTTAATTTTCTTATAATAAAATTTGAAGAATTGTTTTGTTTTATACCTTATTCTCTTTAAAAAAAATTCTTTCCTTCTAAAAATAGAAACATAAAATGGATATAAGAAGATAAAGAAACATTAGTCATGAACATTAATAAAGCTTTTATCTCGTAATTCAGGAATTGTTCAACTGGAAATTATAATTAAGAAACAAAAAAAAAAAAAAAAAATATCAATCTATATTGTCAACTCTTCATTCCAACAGACCATGCTCGCCTAACATGTGCCTAAGTCCATTTTTCTCTCAACTCAAATATGCTCTTCAGACAATTATTGCTATGCACATGACATTCATCAAACATATTACTTCAAGCAATTAAAAATTCATTTTCTTCTTCAATAGAATCCATAAAACAGTTTTCAGCCCACCAGACCTGTGAAGACACAATTTACATGCTTTAAAAGCATTTTGCATCATATGCAAATACAAAGTCTATTATGATATGTGTTCATGTGAAATAGCCTTAGCCATCGCTACATCTTGATCTGTAAAAATAGTTCTTGGAGCTTTACCAGGCGTCACCTTAAAAAATGTTTCAAACAACCATATAAATGAATCAACAGTGTCACCATACATCAAAGTTACTCCAAATACTACAGTCACTCGATGGTGATTAAATCCAACAAATACTACAAATGATCAGTTTGCTTCATTAACTTTATAAGTTGTATCAAAACTAACCACATCCTCAAATTGACCATATTTGATTATCATTCTAGCATCTGCCCATAACATATTTGTAGTAATCTGTTCCTCATTGTCTAAATGTATAGAATAAAAAAATGATGGATTTTTTTTTTAGGATTGGATATGAAAAATACTTTAATAGACATCCAGCTTCTTCATATGCCATACTTTTATTTCTCTTCGATCTAAGATAATTTTTCTGATCAAGGTTTGTGTACCCAAGGGACTCTCTTACACCCACTTGGCTACCCATTAACTCATATGCAGACTTAACCAAGTCTGCTTCAATTGCTTGGGAGGCTGATATTTTTCTTTGAGAGGGTAATATATTAGCATAATCTTGCATTACAAGAGGATGGTTATGTGTTTCTACAAAATGATTCACATAATAATTATTTTTTTCGCCTATTCAACTTAATACACAGTTGAGCAGTGCAACCAATCCTTGTTTCGGCTCTGGGCTTTATTACCAATGAATCCCTCTTATCTTTCTCGCGAAATTCCTCCTTACGATAAACAAAAATTGTTGACATGATTTGACCTGTCTGCTTATTTTTTAAAAGTGTTACTTTTTTGATACTAAAACTATTTTTCACCTGCAGGTATATATTATGACATTCATATATTGATTCTTCCGAATCAAATTCCAGACCAAGCACAGATTTCCAATTCAGATCATTCAAATATTCTAAGTCCATATCACTTCTAACCATTTTCAAGCACCAATGAAGAACCAATTTTTTTTTAGACATGGAATGTAAGCCTGTCACAATAATAATAAAAAAAAAAAATGAAGGGAAAATAATTAAGAAATGCATTAATAACAAATAATTTAGTTGTTAAAACAGAGAATCATAGCAACTCTACTACAAATACATATATAATCAAGTAGAAAAAAGCAATACAAAGAAAAAAAAAAAAGAGATTATAAAAGCTATCTAATGAAATAAAATACAATCAAATATAAACAATACTGTTAAAGGAGTGATGTTCAGAATCCATTCAGGTGAAGAGGTTTGGGAGGCAAAAAATAAAGATTTGGCTGGAACGTAAAATGTGAAGTTAAGGAATTTTTTTTTAACTTTTTAATACAGTAAAATGTAAAGTTATAATGTGCGTCTATAATGTGCGTCACTAGATGCTTAAAAGACAGGATAGAAAAGACTAGGAGAAGATTATAGTTCTTCTTATATACTCGTCAACTTCACAAACAAATAATATAAAATTTAGGTTTGTTTAAAGTTGTTTGAAGAAGAATTTAATTTTTAATATTTTTATATTACAATGAGTGTGATTTAAAAAGTTACCCTATCTCAATAGCAAACAAAATTAATAAATTTAAAATAATGTAATTACTTTAAATTAATTAAAAATAATATTAATATTTATGTTCCGCTAATATTTGTATTTTAAACCTATATGAGATTTAAAATGGTAATACACTATGTAAATGATAGACATGCAACTCCATTTATTCTAAATTGCATATATCTATTAAGCTATGTGGTGTTAGATCAACTTCATCTGCACCTACTGCAACTACTTTTGATAACAATTCAATCTTTGATATATTAGAAATGAGGGTTCGTTTAGTACAACTTTTCAAGCTGAACTTTTTGAGTAAATTTTTACTAATAAAGATTTTATAAGTAGGCAATTAACAAAAAAATATTAGTTATTAGGTTGGCAAGCCAATTTTTATAACAATAATTATGTAATTATTTTAATAGATAATTTTTTTAAAACCACTATTTAGCATGGTCTTGAAGGCGATGGTTAATTTTTTTTTTTTTAATATTTTTATTATAATTTTTTCGGGAGTAAATTCAGATAGGTCCCTCCCTAATATGGAGTAGATTTCTAGGACTAATTGGGAGTAGATTTCTAGGCCGGGTTTCAAATGGGCTTAGTTACTCGACATCAAAGTAGAACCCTAGTTACAATGTGATGTAAGAAATTCATAAAAGAAAAAATGAATAGATAAGTTTTTAAGGTTATGTTACCAGATAAATAAATTAAAGTTTTTAAAAGAAATAATGGTATTCTAGATTATTTAACTTTTTAAAGAACCTTAGAAGTCTCTACTCCCACAAGTCTAAACTTTGAGCTTCTTCTAGTATAGTTAAAATAGATTTTTTAATTCTCCAAATTTTTTTCTCCAATTATACAAAATGACAAAAAAATTTCAAAAATTATTTTGATATTAAAAAAGCTCTTTTGGTCAGGTTTGACATTGGGTAAAATTTGTTTTATCTTCTAAATTTTATAAGTAGTCTTTTATCTAGTGCACTAGTTATGCCGAAGATCTCTACAAAATAAAATACTAAACAATTAATAAATAAAAATATAAATAAATATCAATTACACGTATTCATGAAATTTTTTTTATTGCTAAGAAATATTATGGCTACTATGGATGATAAGAGAAAAATGTAATATATATAGAAAATTGTTATTGGAACAATTTCAGTAATTCTTGTCGGCACCCAAATCAATTACATATGATGTCAATAAATCTTGCCATTTCTCTCACTAAAAATTGTTTTGTTCTAGATATTGGTGCCCAATTTCAATAAACCTTATTTTTGCCTGAAGTTGTATACTTGTAGACACTTTAAAAGTTATTTCATCCAGTATTATTCTCTATTTATTTATTTATTTTTTATATAAATTGAACTTCACCTTCAATAATGTAGAATTGATGATTCAAAATTCAGTTTAAAGTTGTTAAAAGAGTTATGTTAAAAGGGAAAATTTTGAAAATGACCTTATTTTACTCTCTCGTTATAATTTTGACAAACTCTAATTCAATCTCACCAAATGAACCAATTTCATGAAATTCGAATAATTTTACTCACATAATCACCCAATTACTACGGTAAACCCTGTTACACTATATGAACTATAGTGCAACACTATAGTAGTTTTAGCTTTTGGTGTATTTTAATTTTTTAAAATTAAATTTTTTTGATTTTTTTAAAATTACAATTTTATTGGAGTAAATTGTATTGTAAATAAAACTAATTTCATCACTAATTGCTTAATATGTATATTCAAAGAATACACTTAAAAATTTCTTTAGTATATTTAAAATTTTTTTAATTTACAACATTTCTTTTATTATTTTAAGTTAAAAAATTTATTATTCATGTGTTTTTTTTTGTAAATAAAATTAATTTAATCACTTATTATTTATTATATATATATTTAAGAAATAAAGAAATTACTTAAAAAGAATATTAATAAAAAAATTTGTCATTCGCATGAGGCATGTATCGTTGGCTTGAGTGCTCGTGTCTTTGGCTCAAGACTCGTGCCGTTCGTATTTAAAATAAAGGCAAAATTTAAAATAATAGTACTTTTAAAAAAAATTTGAAAATTTGACAGCGACAGAGACGACGGCGAGCGACTGTCAGCTTAGTGGCTGTTGTACTCGTGGCCGAAAAATTGTAAAATTTTGGCACAGTGCCGACAGGCTCGAGCCCGACTAGCTAGGATGCTGCGCCCAAGTGTAGCCTGGGCCAGAGCTGGCTAGCTCGAGCGCAAGCTAGCCAGCCTGGACTGGTCATCTTTAATTTTTAATTTTTTTCTTAATTTTTTTATTATTAATTTTTGCTTAAAATGAATTTCTGTCTATTAATTTTTTAGCGTATTTTTTTATATTTGTACTTTTTTTTGATTATTAGTGTAATTTTTAATTTTTAAAATTTTTTTTATATATTTTCCTTAACTATATTTTTTATTATTATTAATTTTTGTCTATTATTCTTTTAGTATATATATATATATATATTTTAATATTATATTTTTTTATTAGTGTAATTTTTAATTTTTAATTTATTTTATATATTTTCCCTAACTATGTTTTTTTATTGCTTAATTTTGTTTATTTTTATTAATTTTTGCTTAAAATAAAATTTTGTCTATTAATATTTTTATTGTATTTATTGTTTTTTTTAATATTGTACTTTTTTATTAGTATAATTTTTAATTTTTAAATTTATTTTATATATTTGCCATAACTATATTTTTTTATTGCTTAATTTTATTTATTTATTTTTATTAATTTTTGCTTAAAATAAAATTTTGTTAGTCATTGTTATATTTTTTTTATTAATTTTTTCTTAAAATAAATTTTTGTAGTGTATTTTTTGTTTTTTTAATATTGTATTGTTTTTGTTTATTAGTGTAATTTTTTATTTTTAAATTTATTTTATATATTTTCTCTAACTATACATATATAAAATTTTTTAGTGTATTCTTTTTGTCTACTATTAGTGTTTTTTTTAGTGTTTTTAGGTGTATTTTTAAGGATTATTAATTAATTTATTTATATTTTCATTGGTATAATTAACTGCATTTATGTGAAAAATTTATAAATTAATAAATTTTCTAAGAGCTAACTTGTTGTCGGTGCTATTTTTATAGGTAAAATGGCTAAATAACTATAGTTGAATATTCCATCATGAGACCACTTTTATGAGGAGGCGAGTTGTCTATCCCGATTTTCAATAGTAGACCACATTAGGGAGAAGTTAACAGCCGTGCAAGTTGATATATTAAGACAATGTTATTTTGGGAATTTCTTGTCCCTCATAGATTTACGCTATTCACCTATTTTCATCTATTATATGTTGTTGCATGAGTCAATGTGGATAACTACAACAATGATATGTGGTTTTTAGTTGGGGCGCAGGTAATTCGTTTTTTGCACATGGAGTTTGGGTTGATAATCGAATTACGTTGTGGACATTATCCTGCTATGGACCTGCCCGAGGACACACGATTAACAGACGAGTATTTTGATAGTTAGACTGCTATCACTTTGGATTACATTAAGACAGTGTATGACGAGCATGATTTTTCTGTGATACCCGACCTAGAAGCGGTACGCTTGTCACTATTTTATATGCTTGAGAGATTCTTGCTTGATCATGAGAGGGGGGGGGGGTGTGGAAGAGCGTGGGCAAATATATGGTTGTTGCGTATGACAAAGGATTTTGAATAGTTTAATCAGTATCCATGGGAATCTGTTATATTTCAATATACAATCCTGTCAAAGCACTATACCACTGCAAGTGAGTATAACAAATACTAGAACAGCAGGAGTAGACAAGGTGGGTCAAAGTTATATTAGGAAGTATAATATTCTTAGAATACCTATTGTATTTCAGGTAATTTTCAGATATAGTTACAGTTAATTTATAATCATGTATACAAGTAAATTTTTAATCAGATATAGTTACAGTAAATTTTTTCATACCAAAACAACATAAACAATTTAAACGCACTCAACCAATATAATTTCTACATGTAAATTTTTCAGGTACCTTAGGTACTCTTTATGCTAGAGCCAAAGTTGGTTGAGCTTAGTGATTCGTACATATTAGAGTTGTTTCAAAACTTTAAGCCACATGGCTAATACGGAGGTAATTTATTTGTTAGGATGGTAGCTGTTAAGTCCAGAGTTCGGGCTACATGTAATGGTATCGATACGATCGCAGTTCCTAGAGCACCCGTACCCTAGGTTTGTATTTTGAACTACCAAGATTGTTGTTTTCCAGTTTAATATATTATATTGGTTTCTAATATACATACAATAAACTATTGCAGGCTACCCTGCCCTTGTCGACACATTACCCACCGAGGCCGTATTATACATCTGCGGTACCGTTGCAAGTTTTGCCGTCGCAGTTGCATTATTCGCTCACATTGCTATCGTATTATTCGCCCACATTCTATCACATCATTTGCCCGCTGTGTCAGCGTGTTATTAACCCTTGCACCCGTATCTCTTGCCTGCAGTGCATTTTTCTCCAATACTGCCATCAGTGCATTTATCGCCCCACACCAGCGACACCATTTCCACATACACCGTCCCTTTACTTTCATCCTTGTGGCGTGCGTTGATCATATTATGATGATGATTTTAAAAAGAGTATTATGGACTGCTTTGATATGTTGACCGTAGAGATGTAGGATTATAGGCAAAATAGATACTTGTTTAGTTTTTAGTTTGTAATTTTTTTATGATACAGGTAAAGGATTCGCAACGTGTACCTAGTGATGCACACGTTGATGTATAGAATCAGTACGGGCGGACATTAAGGAAGGGTCTATATGGCTGGAGTCCGTATACTAACTCGAATAAGAGAAGTCGTGGAGGTCTTTCCATCAAACCGCTACCATAATATTTGTCAAACCTCTATATCGATCCTTTGAAGCCATATCCCAATAAATTGTATGCTGAGTACGTACAGTGGTTGG
The DNA here is from genome assembly GCA_035584115.1 of Cedrela odorata. Lineage (NCBI taxonomy): Eukaryota > Viridiplantae > Streptophyta > Magnoliopsida > Sapindales > Meliaceae > Cedrela > Cedrela odorata. Next base: position 4,699 of record JAXCLQ010045486.1, on the reverse strand, counting down.
AAGACCCAAAAGTATATATCGAGACTCATTTGGTGACATTGACACAGCAATGGCTTGAGGCATTTTTGATCCGGATGTGCACCTAGAGGATATAGTAAGTGAACAACGTATTGTTATAGTATTACAATGATATTTCAAGCATTTAATTGAAATGTTATTGTTTTGTCAACATATTAATGAGTATTTGTAGTTGATCGCGCACCGACAACATGCGTTTCCCCATATACTATCACAAGATTGGATTGTTACATCGTTGCATTTTTATGTATGTACGATGTTGTCAACTTGTGTTCCATTGGCAAACAAAATTATTGATTTTTTCATTTATATTCAATTGGGCACCGTATAAATTATACAGAGCTAATTACATTATGTGTGGCAGTAGATGCATTCTAGGGCAATTTATAGAGGCTGTTTTCTATCGGGTTTGGATATAGAAGAACACGTGAGAGGTGACTTAGACGGGGTGAGAAGAGCATGGAGTGCCGTTGACAATGTTTTCATTCCAGCCTTGGTATGTGGTGACCATTGGGTTGCATACGCTGTTGATTTGTGTGGTCGACGGATATCCTTTTATGACTCTGCACTATCGAGCCATTCCAATAGGGAGATGAATGAGGCACTAAAGCCATTGTACATGTTGTTACTTGATGCGATGCGTACATGTGGGTTGTATAATACAAGTTCAGAATGGTGTGATACGGGTGAGTCGTTTATGTATGTTAGAGTGTCTAATGTGCCCAATCAGGCAAAGGGCAGCACTGATTGTGTTGTTTTTGTATGTAAGTTTATAGAGTATGTTATGTTAAGATGACAATGGGATTTTAATTCTACTCATGGGCCATTTTTTAGGATAAAGATGACACTTGATTTGTATGTAAAACTTATATTTTGATATATGTTGTTTAGATTTTGTCGGTTTAAATCATTGGTTTTGTTTTACATGGCAATAGTTACCACATGATGAAACTGGAATTAATGTTGTTAGTGAGTAATAATAATAATAAAAATTCTAAATGCCAATTATTGTAAATGGATCACAACCGCATGATTTGTAAACAACACTGCGACAATATTTATAATCAACACACAATGAATAGTATCACTTATGTAGTACATTTCAATTTTTGTTGATACACTGAATTATATTACAACATTACTTAATGTGACTTAATAAATGTCTTGACAAGTAAGACAATATATAATCACTCAGTCTGGTCGTGATTCAATAGATTTTTGCATGTTGTGCGATTGTGGGCTCGTTGCTTGTAGCAAGAACATCTTCAAATGACCACCTCCTCCCTTGCAGATGAAATACGTTGATTTTGAGGTTGACCAGTTGGTATGTAGCCTATCGGCAATTTGACAACAATAAAATGGTTCTCGTGCGGAATATCCAAGAAACTTTAGTCTCTGACTAGATGAATTTTCTTAACATATGCTATTAGCATATGGTAGAAACAGGAACAAAAATCATGGTATGAGTTAAGAAATACTGTCCTTACTCCCTTAAGGATGCTATCATGTCGATCTGACACAAATATCAAATCGGGCACTAGTTAAAGTGCATCTCATAGTTTTAGTAAGAATCACTCTCAGAATGTATCATTTTCAGAGTTTCTCACTTCAAATGTAACATGATAAATTTGATCGTTTCTATCAAAAGTCGTCACTACAAACATAGTCTCTCCCGATATGGACCCTTTAAAAAAGTACCATGAATGGCAATCATAGGACTGATTAATGAAATAAAACCACAAACACACGGGCCAAGCGTCGTTGTCCTTTTATATGTACGTTACAGTGCTAGGGTTTTTGTGTTTTAAAACATGGCAAAAATATGGGAGTAATTGAAATGACTTGGATGGATCTTTGTATGACAATGCACGTGCTTCTTTCCTAGCTAGCTAGGCCTTGCGGTAGGACTCCAAATTCTTGGTGTATATTATCTTAGATGTTTATTAGAGTGTAAATCCTACTTGAATCCTAAAACTTGTCCATCACATATTCACCCATAAATCAGCTGCTTGTTTAGTAGTGGCCCGTCTGTAGCTGGTCCCTTTGACAAGTATGATGTGTTTCAATTCGTTTAATAGACCAATATTCGCCATTTTCATCTGTGTTAGTGGCTCAAATTCGCCATTTACATCTGTCAACAACACATTTTACCTTAAACCAGTTTGATGTAGACTTAGTAACCTTAAACTAAAAATGGTTCCTCAACACTATTATTCCTAATGTATCTCGTAACTCTTTCTTCAAATTAAAAATCTAGCCAACACTTATGGCATCGGAAGTAAAACTGGATAATGCTTCTAACAATTGAGAATTAGAAGGTGGAATTGGCTGCAAACTGCCAAAAGTTAACGGACCCTGAAAGGGAAACAAGCCAGAAAACCATGTTCTGTTTTGCGTTCGCAGCGGAAGCGCGATAAGCGGGATTAGTTCCTGGGCATGCGACCGCTACTAGGGAGGCCATGCTCGTCACACGGATATGCAGAAAGGCCACCCTTTGGATTTAGACATGTATGTGTGTGTTTTGGTATTTAAATGTTTTTCAAATATAAACATAAAATGCAAAGTCAAGAAGTTTTACTTCTTTCTTTAGCAAACTGGAATAGCAAATGAACTCTTTCGCTTGCCTTTTCGGGTCCACACACGTCAGTATTGGTGATGATAGTTCCAGCTTTGTTATGGGATTAGTTTTAGCTTCACCAAGCCAAAACCATAACTTTCTCGCTTTAGTCTCTTTCTTCTCTTTACTAGTTTTTGGTTCAAAACCAAAACCTCACAAAACCTTCTCTAAGGAATCGCACTCACTGGAATGCAGAGAGAATAGAAAAAGACGTTTAAGTTGGTTCTTTTTCTTACTTGTATTACAGATTAGTGATAACATATCTTCCCATGCTTGTTATCAACACTCAACACTTGAGTGTTTTCATGCAAAACTGTCATAACTGACTTGCCTTCTCTCATTTCATTAAATGAATAAAAAGCAATCTAATTACCCACTTGCTCACTGGCCGATTTGCTTCTTATTTCAACAATTTGAACAAAAGCAATCTAAGTGTCAAGCTTACTAATGGGCAAGTGTGTGTGAGAGAGAAAGAGTAAATGTATAATATACATATATCATTATATATATATACTTATACAAATATCTTATACATACGTATATATTTGATATTTTTATTATATTATTACTTTAATCAATATTAAAGTATTATATCAATATATATATATAACAATATAATATCCGTAAATCATATTTATGATATCCCATAATTAACTGAAACATTTCATACGCTTACGAGTGCTAGCTTGTCCTTACCGGAAAATATATTCTTTACAATAAAGAATTAAATTGCTACCTGATTAAAGTGTTGGAACAACATCATTAACTAATTAATGATTATTGTGTTACGCCTCGATCCGTAGACCCGAGTATGTAACAACCGCCATACACCCGCGAGGCATACTTACTTTCCCCTAGTATTCTCTAGGAAGTGTAAAGCTCACACATTTTCTAATATCACATACGTATACAGGAAATTTCACAATATTATTTATATATACACATATTTATATACCTACACAATGTTCATGATTTTAATATTGTTGACAACCCCAAAATTATACAAAGCTTATGGATCTTATCTACAATATATTTACAGAACAGTGAAGGTCACTATATACCTAACCAAAACCTTCAACACACTGCAAAACCTCAACCAAACTTATGCTTGGGGAGTGGATTAACGACTTCATTGCATTAGCTTAATCTAAAAATATTTTTAAAATAAAAAGTAAGTACAAAACTTAGTGAATAGATGAACATTAATAATTTGAAAACATTTAAAAGAGGAGTAAGAGTCTTACCTTAAAAATATAACATATCATATCACAATTTTAAATAAATAATTTAAATCAGACAAATACAATATCGTGTTTAGATTCAATATAAATTGCATATACATTTTTCAATTGACTCTTTCATAAATAATTTCATAAAATAGAAATAAATTTTTGTCTCTAAAGTCTGTGGATGTTTCAATTAAAATAAAATGGGCTTACTAAGAAACTATCCCCTGAGACATCCCTGGTAGATATCTCGAGACCCGTTAACGAGTTTTTTTTTGTACACATATATAAAACAAATTTATTTAGTCATCTCGTTAGCGTTAGCCTGGATAAAGGTGCAGTATAAGACACCAACTTATCCAGAAATGTAACGGCCTTGGTCTTTCAGTCCTACCAACCTGACCGCTACAACTTGGTGGGATCTCCTTGTCCACCAATCATAAATCGGACCACTGTGGGAATTTTACCCAAGTCTAGAAAACATTATCTCACTCCCTTACACTTTCCCCAAGTAAGGGAGGGTCATCTATACAAAAGCGCTACCAAGAGCACGATATACCGATTCACAACATAAAATCTATTTCACAATAGTTATCATATACATCATATATCTACAAATCATCATTTCATTTCAAAGCGCGCATCCACAGAATAGTTTATAAAATTTCCAACATATTTTCCAAAATTACTCTTCATATGTATTTATTTTATACATATAATGCAATCGAATTTCTTAATTTTCATAAAGCAAATTAATAAAACAAACAAGTTGCAAATCATTCATAATTTAAACAATTTTGTAAACAATCAAACATTTTTAAATCATTTCATTTAAAAC
>JAXCLQ010045475.1:0-20471 GCA_035584115.1 Cedrela odorata | reverse complement strand
GATCATGGTTTAAGATGTAATCCTTTTCTTGTTCAGTAAATGTGTCGCACCACCATTTACGTAAGGATCCAAGAAATTCAGAAATTAGCCTCCTCGTGACTCCTTGTCTGGTCAAGTGTGGAGCTCGCTGTAATTCTTCTTCTGCCTAAGCTATCATTTTTTCGAAATATGCTGGTCTTTCTTCTGGCTTAAGACCATCAATATTCTAAAAAGTTTTTGTTGTAGGAGCATTTGGTACTTGAACTTGGACATTCCATTCTTCCTGCTCACGAGCTTCCTCCTGTTCCTGCCTCTGCTCTTATCTCTGTTCTACAGGTCGATCTGTTGTAGTTGATGAAGAGGCAGCTGCAGTTTGTCTAGAAGTTTCTCTAACTATTGGTCTAGTCTGAGGAAATCTCTGTCGAAATCTCCCAGTCGTATCTACATATGTTGGAGTGGCTGGAATATGAGGCTGATTCTCTACTAATATTAGTACTGGAGAATTGATCGAGAATTTGGATGTTTTATTAGATCCTGATGAAGTATCCGAATCATCATCTCCTCATCTAGTAGCCTTTACGGGCCAAGGCTCCTGCGGTGGCATTGCATAGCTTCTCTAAAATCCTTTTGTATTGTTTCCTGAAAGGCTTTCTTCCCAAACATCTGTCGACTTTTTAGGCTTATCATTCTTCCAAGAAGGGGCTGGTTTCTTTTGTTTTCTTTAATAAGCCTGTATGTCTCTTAGTTGTTGTAGTCTATAGGCTTCATCATCAACTCCCGTACTTCTGATCATCATGATTGGTTTGGAAACATTCTAATTATCAGAAAGTTGTTTTGTTGTAAGCCTATGTCCTCGTTTGAACCTCCTGGTTTGGGCCTTCAGTTCAGTTAGCTCCTGCTTGATTTGTTCATGTTGGGACATGATAAGCTCTAAAACCTTGTTCTGTTGAACAGCAATGGTGTTGCTCCAGTTTATTGCTTGCTCAATTGGACCAAACTCTGTTGGATTTGTCTTATGGATGACAAACTTGCCAACAGTATATTCTCCAGCCATATCTCTGATGAATTCAGGTTCAGAAAACTTAATCATGTTGATAGTTCCCATGTGCCTTATAGATTTAGACCTTCTAGGCATATGTGAGCAATCTGCAGGCTTTCTTCCTTCAAGCTGGCATCTCTCACAAGGATAGAGAGGTGTAGATTCTCTTGGAAAAGAGATTGAAGTTCTTCCACTTGCCAATCTTTCAATTTTTGGATTCTCATGGACTACAAGTGGTTTGTTGCTCTGCTCATAATCATTGATCCATTTTGGTGGAAATACTAACTCATCTTTTCTGAAAGTCTGAGGTTAAACCATACGTCCCTCTTTTACCAATCTGGTGATTGGCATATTTGTGTGACTCATGGAGAAAAGATGTGTTCGGACTTTGTAGGTCATTGTATAGTGGACTGCCAAAGCTGACTTATTTGGGTTCATATCCAATCCATACAACTGGATCATGATTTTTATGGTATTTGATAGGTTGGGCTTTTCAAGATATAGGGTAAAGTTGGGTTCTACTTGAATAACCACATGACCATTGTTAAGACCAACTTCTACAGCGGAGATCAAGACTTTTTGAAAAGAGTGCCATCTTGTATCCAGAAGAGATAGAAAACAAGTGACATTTTTGCCTTCAAGGAATAGGGGTTGGATTCCTATTCTGATTGCACCCAGATGAATTCCTTTGTAACCTTCATTCCTATATCTTTTGATTTCACTTTCAGAGACTATAGGAAGATAGGTTTCTTTAGAACAAGAAGAAATAGATTGTACAAGAACTTCAGAACACTTATAGACAGACTTTAATTTTGATTGATGAAAAGGAACTACAAACTTGACAGATTCTAGAAACATATTTATATCATAAAACTTATACAGATTCAGAGGGTCTAAATGAAAGAGTTGAATCTATTTAGGATCTCTCTCAATCTGTGCTTACAGATGGAAGTTTGTGGTAGAGGAAGAGCTAAATGGTAAGTTTTCTAGACTAGAAGTTTATGTTTTAGGTTTTGAGATCTCAAGGCTAACCATGGTCCTAAACTGCCTAAAACTAAGTTTTAATTTCTAGGAGAAAATATAAATAAGATAAAATCTTCTTTTTGGTGATACAGCCCTAAACACGCCTTCTTAGCTTCAAACGGGTACCACATATACTAAGATCAAATTTAGCTCTGATTTATATAATACTTGACTCAAGGATCTCTATAACTGAAAGACTCTCTTTTTTGTCTAGAAATACTTGCAATATTTCTGGTGTGGAAGATCCATCTCAGCGGCAACTACAGAGCATACTTTATCACAATTATTGAGAAAGACTCTAAGAAGAAATAGTCCTTTTGGGAGTACTGGCTCTGATACCAATTTTGAATTTAGCTAAAGCTCTTATTAATAGAACAAGACAAACATTACAAGCTTAAGAACCGAAAGGTTATATTACAAAGACTCAAGGACTGAATGCTAACAAATACTCGAACACTCAAAGCTTGCTAACACTCCAATCGACTCCACTCTGAATGCCTTACTACAAATCAGAGGCATCCTTATATAGGTACACAAGGAATACTCTAGAATGGTGACTCACCATTCCAATACACTCATGCTTATTCTTTTTTCAAAATTGGCTTTCTTTCATTAAAAATCAAAATTTCTCTTTAAGGTTTCATGCTTCTTTGATAATTAAGGTGAGTTTCTTTAATTTTCCTAACTATTTCACGATTTTGTTGAGAAATTAAGTTGAAAAACATAAGAAATCTACAAAATCATTAACCTAACATGGGTTTATGTTGATTTATGTTTAATTAGTTAGGATTAAAGAGAGATTTAGAAACATGAACAAGGAAAGAAAAAGATAGGCAAAAATAAGGGAATTAAGCTTGCTAAACAGTGGTCCATTTTGTTAATTTTGGGTTTGAGTTTGATGGGTTTATATTTTTTTTTATATTTTTCCTAGAAACTATATAACTAAAGAAATTTTAGTTTTTGAATCACCTCAATTTGATAAGTATAAAAATAATTATGAATTTTTGAAGTATGCTGATATGTTGGAATTTCTGTTATAGCGTAGGCTTAGAAATTTGAACTAAACTTCAGGATTTTGTTCTTAATGTTTAAATGATTTATTTATTTTTTTCTTAAATTAGACTTGTTTATGGAACTTATCCAACTAGAATCACCTTAAAATAAGTTATCAAAATAAAGTTATGATTTTTCTAAGTTAGGACATCAATATGGATTTCATGCTAGACTTTGATATTTTAATAAATTTTTTGTTGATGGATGATTAATGATTATAGATTATCATGGATTATAAATGTGAGGTTATTTCATTAATAAAAGGAAAAAGAAAGAAGAAATTGATGAATTATGGAAGAAGAAGGGAATGGGAAGATTGAAGAGATTTAGGCATTCTAAGTCATTTGAGTATGTATTTTATAATGTGAAAGAATAATTATTGACAAATATATATATATATATATATATCTAAGGATCGTGTAGATACACCTCGCGTGCGAGAAGAACTAGACGATGTGGATCGTGAAATATAAAAATTCGACAATCTTTGTGAATAAACAATTTATATGACATGTTTTATTTAATTATATATATAAATCTTGAATTATTTTGTTACATGAACGTATTGATTTATAAGATGGAAGCATTCTACGGATATGAATATGATATACGATTTTCAGGCATGAAAATATTTTTAATTCTATTTTAAGCAACTATATGATTTGTTAATAATTCTTATGATTTAGTACTATGATTTGTAAAAATAGTTTACAAAGATATGTTTATGGATGAAATTATTTTTTTTTTTATGGCAACAAATGATTTTGGCTCCACTAAACTTAGTGTGTGAGAGTATGTCCTTATTAGAATATGGGAGTTGCGAGCTAAACCTTTGTGGGAGAGCCATCTCAAAGTCCCTTATTCTGTTGATTAGAATATGAGAGTTGCGTGTTACACTTTCGTGGTGAGAGCCACCTCGAGAGTCCCTTATTCTGTTGATTGGAATATAGAAGCTGCGTGCTACACCTTCAAAGTAAGAGCCACCTCCAGAGACTCTTATTCTATTTATTGAATTTGGGAGCTGCGTGCTACACCTTCTTTGCAGGAGCCACCCCCAGAGTCCCTATCCAATACATTAGCCCTTTGGGGGCACATCATATTACACATATGCTTTTGGAGCGTGTTTATGGTGTTATAGGCCTTTGGCGCTGGCTACTTTTATGCTATCTTTCTATGGATTTCCACAGTTAGTTTATAGATAGAAATTATACATGACAGTAAGGAGAGCCTAAGACATGATGCATAGATTGATTATTATGAAATTGTTATATATGATTCTACGATAAATGTTTTTTTTTAAAATTACGATAAAAACTTTTCATCTACATGATATTTGTTTATATGGTTATTAGAGATACAACATTGGCTTAAAATGGGTGACATTGATATTATCCTAAATGTTCTTGTATAGTTAAAAATAAATTGTATATTATATTGTATCATGATTTTATTAAAATGTTTTAATAGGTCTACTCACTGAGATGTATAATCTCATTCTTTTAGATTTTTTTTTCTTCCAGGTAATTGACAGAGCACAGGGGTATTGCTTTCCTCAACTTCAATAGTTGAAGAAAACTTGATGTGATGGACATCTATTCTACACAGTTTAGAAATCTAGAGTTAATTTTGTCAATGTAGTTATTTCTTATTGTGACATTTGGATATGTTTAAATATATATATATATATATATAAATTCGTAATTATGAATTACGAGGAAGATATTTTGATTTTATATATGAATGGATGGGGTTATGGTGGAGAATTATATGCATGGGGAAAATGATGAAAATTTAGAGGATACTCTGTTGGATTTTAGGTTGATTTTTCGGTTGAGGTGTTTCATATATGATATTTGGGTTTATCTTTTACATTACTTATTGATCATTTAAATTTGTTCAAACTAATGAATTTAATTGATAAAGACTTGAAAATATTTATTGTAATGAATATGGTAACAAAGAGTTGTTGCATTGAGATAACTTCACTATATAGTATATTATTCAAAAGATTCATAGTTATAAGTTTACCAACATGAGTCAGTTAGTAAATCGAATAAATTGACACATGTGATGTATTTGGATGACTTATCTTAATGAACCAAAAGTTTAGGGAAGTTTGTACACACATTTAAGTCATCATTGAAGAATAAGTTCAGTGAATTGACTCACCAAAAGACTCATCATAGATATTTCACAAAACCATCAATAGGAGGTATTTCCAAGTTGAGTTGGCATATGTTGTCTTTTAATTTAAGATGCCACAGCAATTTTGTGTGTGATCCTTTATTTTTAGACACCATACATATTAGAAGCCTTTCATTTGGACTTGTACATTATATAAACTAAATTGAGTTTTGGTTTTACTTATTAAAAAAAAAATAGGCAAGTAAAAGACCATTTTCTAGTTTAGGTTCTACTAAAAAATAAGTAATTATTGTTTAAAGCTTATCCGAGTAACCAGTAAGGTATGATACACAATTTAATTAATTTTAGATTTTGATAATCGTTATTATATATCTGTATTAGTAAGTAGCATACTTGTACGGTTATGTACATGTCTAGAAATATTCTGTCACCAAGGATATATAATGCCAAAGGAGTCTGGTTTTAAATGAAACTAATGTGACCTTTTTAGTCTTTCTTAGAAGCTTACCTAGTGTACATTCTCGTACATACGTGAAATTCAATTTTGATTTACTATAAAATATGTTTTCTTATTGGTGGAGGTTAGTTGTGAAATTCCGTGATAGGATCATTTTGTAAAAAAAATTATATATTTTAAAAGAAAAATATTTTAATCTCTCATTGTAGAGTTGTAATAGTAATGGAGAACATTAATAACGTGATTCGTTTTATTAATACGGAGTTAGAAAAATTATTCATAGTTTCACCCAATATTGAAAAATCATGAGTAAATGACTAATGATGATTTATACTATTCCTATTAAATATGAGATTAGGCAAAATAAGTGAAACAAGTCTCACAATATTGTAAAATCATGAGGGATGATTTTGTATTAGCTTATATTTGAAATTGACAAAATGACTAGTAACACGCCTTGTCCAATATTGTAAAATCATGAGGATAAGAAATAGTTTAAGATGGAAAATTAAGAGTTACATGAAATGTAATTGACAAAGAGTTGTTTTTGTATTGAATTTATAATGCCAACATCATAAAATTGTGAGGTCGGAAAAAGTTCTACGAGTTTTACTTTCGATTGTAAAAGTTAAAAGTTAAATTATAATATTTTTGTTAGAGAGTTTATGAGAATATATAAAGTAGTGGGAGGTACTATTTAGATTAAAAATTGACGATCTATTTAGTGTTAATGATTTATTGAAAGTATTATACTAATATTAATGTTTTATCTATTATCGATAAAATGACTACTTGTCACGCCCCCGCCTGTGGGGTTCACACGTGACAACCGCTACAGACCCTCGACACACATTCTTATTCTTAAACATGTCCCTCAGGCCTGTAAGGCTACTTAGGTACCTGTTCTCTGTATATATTCACATGTATTTTCAAAATATTTTCCAAAACAGTTCATACAACATATGTGCATAAATATTGTCTCTCCAAGACAGCTTCCAAAACAATTCTTAAAACACATCAAACTATTACCATGTCTCTCTAAGACAATTATCAAATCATGTAACAATTAAAATGTACTCCATTTACAATATATACTAAGTATTTAATCAATTACATCATTCTTTGTTTATAAATAAATACATACATGAAATAGTTTTTCAAAAGATACCCAATGGACTAGTCCGTACAAGTCAGTGAGTCTGGAATGTCAACTGTACCTGAGGGCATTACAGCCTTCTCCTGATTACCACAACCACTAGCACAATGCATTTCTAATTCTCAGTCTCCTACAATTGGGAGATGTGGGAGGTGAGTATATGGGGATATACTCGTGAGTGGATAAAAATACAGTTTATGAAAATCAATTGTAAATGCAGTTAAAACACTTCATTTATTAAAACCTGGCCTATCACACAAGTCATTTGGTTGACTCATGTTCTCAGTGATTACCTTGGCCTTAATAACCCCGAGACCGTTACTAGGCGTTGCACACATAAAACGATGCTCAAATTGCAAATCATATTCTTTTTAACATAAAGAAATGTATGAATTGTCAAATCTGTCCACCACTAATGTTCGCCTCGAGTAGTCATGTGGTGACACTCATGACTGTCCCCGACAATCCCGCAGATATGCAACATCACAATATCTATCCATACAATTGCTCCACCTGCGGCGCACTCACCTAAGTGACCTCTCATAAGTCCGTCCTTAGGCTACTACCCTATAGCTATAGTCTCATACATACTTGGCCCTCCTAACCATCACCAAATTCAAAGCCACAAACATGTATATATTTAAATCAATTTCATTTCAAATCACAATATAAACATGCAATTTCAACATCAAACTTGGCCTCCTAGCAATTTACATAGAAGTTCAATAATACAAGCCATTTGCATATATCGTAAAAACAACAATAATAAATCTATTTCTTAAAACATAAAACCGTAAGTTTCATAAAATAGTTTCAAAGCAAAAATGTGCTTAGATCCACTCACTGTAATGGGGAGGGTATTTACTCCCAATACTATTCCTCGCGCTTAATGTGTTCCTCTCCTAGGTGTTCGGTGCCTATAATACACACACACACATATATATATATAGCGTTATGAATTTTTGAAATTCTAATCACTTATTATTAATGCATAAAATGCAAATGTTGTGGTCGTCATGTCTAAATTTCTTTAGCTTGACACATCTAACTTCACGAGGCTTCTAACAAGGGTCATTTAACCGATTCCCAACAATAGAATCCCATGACCAGTATCATTTTCAACTTCACATTACCAAATTAATTCCCAATATTTCTTTCAAATGTTAATATTCACTTCTAATCGATATTCAACTCATATACTTCTAATATCATAGCTTTTCGAGTTCACTTATTTATTTACAACACAATTTCACAAGGTTTACATTTTTAGCAATTATGAACGTAATTGTTTTAATGATGAATCAATATAAATTTGTCATTAAATACTTCCAATTATTACTATAAAACACTAATCTATATTTCTTATACAAAATCAAACTTAAATTTTGGATGAACAGTAAAACCTAAACTTCAAGTTGTTCCAAATTTCAAAATCATCCTTGTAATGAGTTATTTGACTTACCAAAAACTTGTTCAAACCTGTAGAAACTTCAATTTGTCGCTTAACCGCAAAAGCTCCAAATTTAAGTTGAAACCCATTTTTCTTCTTCGCTGTTTTTTGCATTTTCTAACCCAATATCGGTATCAAATCGAAGAAGAGATGACGAGGAATCATTTGGTGGTGAAAATCTGAAATTTAAGCAGAAGAAATTGGAAAAATTAAAGAGAAAAGTGAGAGAGAGTCTTTAGAGAGAGAGAGAGAGAGAACAAATTTGGCATTGTTTTAGAGTGAGAGAAGCTTAAAAACACTATTGGAGGCTTGGGTATATATAAATAAAGTGTGAAAAGTCCAAAATACCCTTAATAATTTTGAAAAAATTGAATTTTTGTGATGAATAGTGATATAACAGTGCTGTAAATAGTGTCACAGTATGTAGATAGTACTATAGTGCCGTAAACAGTCATTGTCAAACAACTTTACTGCCGGTCAATCGTTTTCCAATTCGGTCGACCGGATTGGTACTGTTTACCAATATCACTACTGCTGGTCGACCATTTTTTGAATTTGGTTGACTATTTCCAACTTTGCTACAGTAACTACTACAGTATTCGTTTTTCACTGTTTAAAAATTTTGTAATTTAGTCTCTAAAATTTTTTTAATTTAGTCCCTTTTCAGATTTTGAAAAATATTTATAAAACTATATTAATCATTTGTTAAGTCAACTTAAGTTCTTTTAAGCCTCATTAATGTGTCAAATAAATCTTAAATCATGCACATGTGATACTAAATATTCTTAAATAACTATTTTACCCCTGTGTTCGAAGAACAGGGTTTACACTACTTTTAGTCCGTTGGTACACATTCATAATGAGAACAAACTCATAGGTTCATAAAATTTTATAGATTGGCAAATGAATTTTAGAATTATTCTAGATTGAGAGAGATTTGGATATGTAATTGACTATCCAAAGCCCTAAAAACTTTCTGATAGAAAGGAAAAATTATAAAAAGTGGATAGATTACAATTTTTAAGTTAAGTCATACATCTTGGCTTCAATGTTCCCTAAACTTCACAGGCATTATGTGCATATGAATGATGTTGGTTCTGTGATATTGCATTTGAAGGAATCGTTGGGTGACTGCAAACAAGATAAAATATACCAGGTTGCTAAAGTGTTGTTCCAAATTAGGCTCATTGAAGATAGCCCTATGAATCCTCATGCATTGATGATGATAGCCTATGTTAAGTAGTTGGGATGCATGAACATGAGTTTGGACAACACTCTTGGGAATGATTTGATTCTTTAGTTACTATCGGGCTCTTTTGCACAGCTCATTGTGAATTATAATATGCAAGAGAAGAGCTCTACTTATGCAGAGTTACATAATCTATTGCAAACTACGGAGTAGGATATGAAGAAAAGGAGTTTTGCTCTTTATCTTTAACGTGCATCTTTTTCTAAGGCTTTTGGTAAGCCAAAAGGAAAATTCGATCCTCTAAATGAAAATCAGAGCTTCACAAGTAAAGTTCACTAAGTCTTATAAACCTTTCAAAATATCTTTCCGAACTTGTAATTAGAATACATTCATCAAATTACCTCTTAGTAGGGTTTTTCTTATCCCATATCAAAGACACATATCCCTAGGGAAAGGCCTGACTTATCACATATATCAATTCTGAAGGAATGGTAACAGATATTCATATAGGGTGCCTAGTAAGAAAGTAATGAATTCAAGTACCTAAGATAGGGGAAAAACATATTTTCATAGAAAAATCACTTTCCTTTCAATACAAACACCATGCATGCTCATGCTTAACGCTAATACACAAAATAGAATCATGCTTATAGCCTATTTTGGACATAATTAAAATTAATAAAATATTAATCAAAATAAAAATCAATAACATATAGATACAAACATGTATATAAAAAATATTTTTATAATAAAAATACATATAAGTAATAGCTTTATTGTGATTTGTTTAAGATAAAAGTTTGGCTTACTTATATACATACTCGTCAGAAATACATAAATGAATCCATATACGTATATATGTTTATTGTGATTCATTTAAAACAAAAGGCTAGTTTATATACACACAAACTTACCACAAATACATACATGCACACACACACATACATATGTTTATTATGATCCATTTAAAATAAAAGTGTAGTTTACTTCCAAACTGACCACATAAATGCATCCACATACATACATATGCTTATTTTGATTTGCTTAAAACTGTTTACTTAAGTACAAACTCACAACAAATGCATAAATGCATCCACGTACATAAATATATTCATTGTGATTCGTTTAAAACAAAAGTCTAGTACACAAAAACTTGTCACAAATACATACATGCACACACATACATACATATGTTTATTTTGATTCATTTAAAATAAAAGTCCAATTTACTTATATAGAAACTTATCGATCATATATAATGCATGCCATTACTAAAATTATTGCATTCACTGATACCAAGTTCTTAATACTTTTTCCCGCTCTTATTAGGTAAGTATTAGTGTTTGCTAACACTACCTAAGTAGTATAAGAGTTATCAAACACTTCATCAGTAATATCAACATTCTTTGACACTATAATATCATATAGTAAAACAACGACATTTTTATCCATTAAAACAATGTTGTTTTGACACATGTTTAATAATTTTTTCATTTATTTAAAACGTTAAAATATTAAATTTTAAGAAAAAATAGAATCATTTTATGCTGTAATTTTTGGTTCCATGATTTTCTTTTTACAATTAACCAATTTTAGTTATAATCGATCTACTCACTCAAAAATACCTTTAGTCAAAATACTCAAATCTTTCACTTTCATTATAAACTCTGTTATTGGAACATAAGGTTAAAGTAGTCATTGTATGACATTCATTTTCATACATGCATAGTTTATGGTTAGTTGATATATTATCGAGACTTAGTTGAGCTTAAGTTAGCTCATGGTATGAGATTTAGTGAATTGAGTAACTTGGATTAGCATAAATTGGGTTACTGTCATAACTGCATTTTTTTTTCATAATGATAGCGATATAATATTGAGTACTAGAATAAAAAATTTTAAGAATTCAAGGGGTTAACATGTTAACTCATAGTGAGTTTAAAAATAATATATGTAAATGATGATATATTTGGGGCTATAAAAATAAAATTTAAATGTTTTGATTAAGAATAAATACAAGCTCATAAGGATAATAACAAGCCTAAAATAAGTAGTTAAACTTAGCCCAAAATTCATGAAATAAATACTCAATGTTTGTAAACAAGCCTAAGCCCAAAACTAGATATTTTCATGTATTAAATCATTAGAATTTTCTTTATTTTTGACTTTAAACAAGTTATATCAAAAGAGAAAAGAGGAGTGAGAATGGAAGTGAAAGGAGAAAGAGACAAAGAGAGAAACCTACAACAATTTGATCAAGGAGGAGGAGAAACTCGGTAAGAGAAAGGGAGAGAGGAGAAATCAGGCAAGAGAAATGGAGAGAGGAGAAATCCAATAAGAGAGGGAGAGATAGCAAAACGGAAAGAAAGGAGATACGGGAAAGAGAAGATGAGATGAGAGACAACAAGAGAGATGAAGAAGAAAGAAGAAAGAACAAGAGAGAGATAAGAAAGAGAGAAGATACAAGAAATTGAAGGAGAGGAAAGCTAAAAACAACTTAGGTCTTGGACGGGAATAGAAGGGAAGAAAAGGAAGAGAGTTTGGTCGAGAGAGAGAGAAAATGAGAAGAAAAATGAGGAAAGAGGCTTGGTTTCAAGCAAAAAGCAAGGTAAGTATGTATGTGATTGTTACAATTTTGTGATTATGGATTGTGTTTTGTATAGATTACTTGTGAAACTGTGTGTTGTTAGAACTTGTAGTTATGAAATAATAAAAACAATGCATAGATATTTACTTGGCTTTGATTTGGTTGTTTGGTGTATGAAAAATGAAAATTTTAAGTCTAATTATATAATGTTATGATGGTTGAGTTGAGCAAAATATAAGGTCGTTATTGTAGATTGCCCATTGAAATGCCCGCCAGCAATGCTTTGGTACGAGTTGGTCAAATTCTAACATGTGAGTAGACTAATTTTGTTTCAATTATTCTAAACTTATAATTATTGATTTTAAGAAATCCTTTAGATTTGATAAAGGTGTTAGGGTATATATATATATAAATTAGGTTGATCATTTATTTGCGCTTGTGAATCTTGGATTACAAGGATTTTATAGGTATACGATTCTGAATTATGGAAATAGCCTTTGGGGCATTGATATTTATTTAAATGTTCTGTTATAAATTTGATATAATGGTGATATAGGATTGATATAGGAAAGTTTATATATGTGATTCATTATTGCTTAGAATATGGATTTTAGTATTTGACATAATGTTGAAAATTTGACTTGGAAATGTGAATTGAAATATTTACTTCCATGGGATTTCATTTTTGGAAATCGAATAAATGACCTTCGTTAGTTAAGCTTTGAGAGATGTGTCATGTGTCAACTAAGAGTTTTTAGCCATGTTGTCTACGAGTATTACATTAAATGCATTTAAGTATAATTATTTGAATCATGGAATTCATTATTATATACACGTATGGTATAAGGTTTCGAGAACTGGAGAGAAAGACCGAGTGGGCACAAGGATCTGTAGTGGGAGTGGTTACCTTCTCATTGTTGTAAGTAAATTTATAAATACATGAATATATATATATATATGTGTCTGTGTGTGTGTGTGTTATACATAAATGTATGCTTGTGTGCTAAACAAACAGCTTTCGTGTTAAAGAAAAATGTAAAATGAATTTGTTTATATATATTTTACATGATATTGAGATAAATGTTTAATTGGTCTGTTGTTAAAAGTTATTTGATATACATGCTAAAATGGCCAAAGAGGTTAGATTTGATTTATATGATTTATATTCATTGTTTGAAAATGATTTGATTATGCATGTCTATTGGTGATGTGGTCAGTAGGCCGGTTATTGATTTATGGCCAATAGATCTGATGTATGACCATTGGACCTATTTATTAACTATAGTTACAGGGAGGTAGCCTATAGACGGATCTATTGAGAGGTCACATAAGTGAATGAAGCCGCAGTGGGGTTGGTATAAGGGAGAATGTCAATGGCAAGCCTACTGTGTGCCATGTAAGGTTGTGCAGATATAGATACCCTATGGAAAGTCTTAACGGCTTGATAGAGATATATTAGATTTGATGGATTACAAGGATAATCACTCAAATCGCTAAGTGACTACTTGGAGCCAACATCAGTGAGATGGGTGATTATTTTTATAAATGTACGTTTTACAGAAAATAAATGACTTTATAAAGCATGTGGAATGGTTTTCTATTTGATAAGAATTCATTGTATATGATTTTATGCATAAAAGACTTACTATGGTTTTGATGTTACCTTGACCAAGGTAACGGTCGAAAAAGTATAGTCAGCCCGACTTATTTATTTGAAACTATTTACAGACCAATGAAATGTTTTCTAGTTATTTGAATTCAATGAATATGTATATATATACTTTTGAATACATTGCTAAAGTAAATCCCAATATCTTGCACTTGAAAATACGTGTGCATGTATGTATATATGTGTGTATTTTATTTACTTACCGAATATATTCATATAGTCACCCCTCACTTATTTTAGCTTTTAAGTTAGGCGCTTTAGCACTAGCCAGTTTAGTGGTAGCCGTTGAGAGCTTTCGGTACTCTTGGTAGGCTTTCTTCTTGACTTACATATATATATATATATATATATATCTTATCCCACAGGATAAATGTATTTTGATATTGTAATGTGTTTATAAACCAAACGGTTTATATAAATGTTTATGTTTGTTCAATTCAAAAGAAATTGATTTCCATAATGATATTTTATTTATTTGATGTGTTGTGGATGAATTAATCATGGATGATCAATACTTTGATAATGCTCCCATAAATGAGAGTTATGATTTATAAACTATTTTCAGGATTTTGTGTTTGACAGACAAAAAGAAATCCTTACAGGCACTCTTGATATATTCTCGGTGTATAGAGTGTACCATGAAGGTTTATAGCTATTGTTACGGGTTGGACCTAAGGTTCAGGGTAAGACATTTATCATTTAGCTTCACTCTCTTATTTAAGGTTTTCACATTTTCTAACTCAACAAAACCTTGAAGCCATAGCCCTCTCAATTCATCTCATCTTTTCACATCCATGGTAAGCACAAATCTTAAACCAATTGATTCATTTAGTTTTCAGCTTCTTCGATCTCTCTGTATTTGTAAATCGTACAATTTACAATATGTATATTCGCTAGTTTTATGGTTTATGAGTTTCAGAGAATTTAATTTCTTTTCTCGTATTAGGTTTAGGGGTGGAATTTTCTTAGATGAGTATTAGTTTAATGAACTAATTGATTATTTTGGAATTTATATTTCTAGTGGATTTTATATATGTTATGGTTTGAATCTCTTAGTGAGATTAATTTGACATAAAGATCAGATATTTAAATTTATTTTACATATCTATGATGTTGTTATATATAGAAAAGAGTTTCTAAATATTATGTACATAGTGCGAATTTGAAGATAAAGTAAAGTTGAATGCATTATAGACTTTACGATATAATCCATGTCTACATACTCAACTAGTATATTGGATGACAGAAGGAATATATGTACGTAGTAGTTCAATTTATATGGTTCACGAGAATTCATGTTGTTCGGGATTGCCATAATATATAGGTTGACATCACTTGTGGAATTATAAAAAAATTTTATATGACAAGCGTACATGAACCTAGAGAGTCACAGAAAGCATTAGAGGTTTGAATAATATTAATCAAGAGTTAAAGAATAAAATTAATGAACTAATTATAATATGATTATAATAGTTTATTAAAATGGTCAATGTGTAAATATTTAAGCATGATGTGTAAATGGTAAGTATGACATGTAAATATTAAGTATGATATATAAAGAAATGTGATGACAAGCTTTGTAAAATTTTGATTAGTGTAAAGTTTCGTGACATGTGTATTGATATGTTTAAGAAAATCATTTAGACATGCACACTATATAAACTCAATTGAATTTTGATTTTAGTGTGATAGACTGAATTTTTTTTTTAACTGTTATATTACTACGAAGTAAAGGCGGACTAAAATGGTAGATTTTCAAAACTTAAGGTGCAAGAGAGCAAAAATCAAAAAATGGTCAAAAATACAAATTTAAAGCCCAAATGTTTACCCAAGCCCAAGACCAACTCTTTTTGTTTTATTTATTTAGATTTATAGCCCAAAATATGTATAGATATTAGTTTATTTTTGCAAGACTTTTTTTTAGCTTTCTAGAGAAATTAAAACCAAGTATAAAATCTAGACAAAGGAAAATAGACCAACGGGAAATAAGGGAGAAAAATGTGAAAGGGAGACAAAGAATTAAAGTGCAAATTTAACTCAAATGGAGCTCCATAACTTGCCCAATTTAATAATATTTAAACACCCATTTTCATTCATTTTAATAACATTTTTTTCATTTGGGAAAAACACTAGAAACATTGAGAAGAAACTAGAAAGTTGGAGAGAAGTGGAGAAACCGTAGGAAGATGAAAAAGCTATTTTTACCAATTAAAAGAGATTGAGAGAGCAAAAGAAAAGGAATAGGAAAGAGAAGGAGGAGAAGATTTTGAGCAAGAGGAGAGGAATTTGTTGAGCAAAGGAAGAAGAGGTTGGTTTTTTGTCGACAAGTGAGAGGAAAATGAGAATGCTTCAGGTGATGAGTCTTTTGATTTGGTTTGCTAGCTGTTTTGATTTGTAATTTTGGTTGATGAATCTAGGTGTTTGGGAGTTGGTGTTTGGCCAAGCCAGATGACACAGGAAAAAGAGGGTTTTAGGTTTTTGGATGTGAAATAAAGAGGAATTAAAAGAAAACATGGATGGGAGAAATGGGAAAGCAAAGGGAAGTGGTGTTGGCCGATCAAATAAGGAGATGGAAGAAACGACAAGAGAAAGAAAGAAATATTTGGCCGTGAAGATGAGAGGAGAAGTGGAGAGCAAATGGAAGGTAAGCAAATTTTGATTTCCAATAATTTTTAAAATTTTGGTTGTGATTTGTGGGCTATGTGTTTGAATGGTGTGAAATTGAACTTGAATTGTGCAAAGGTGATGAACAATGAACGACTATATATATATATATATATATATATATGCATATATGGTACATTTCATGTAAAAATTTGGTGTGAAATTGAGATGTGGACTTGCAGAAATTGTTGGCAATGCTTAATACGAAGTCTTTCTAGTTGTTTCAACATTAGACTTTAAAAAATGTTAGGCAGTAAATGATGCATGTAGTGATTGAATTTGGGAATAAATGGCAATGTTAATATTGAAACAATGTAATGCATGTTCTAAATGTATATGGCTTTGTGTTAGAGTGCAAAACATGAAAAGAGTAGATTGTAAATATGCATGATATTATGTAAATTAGTAAATTGTTGGAAGTGGTGGATTAGGTTGTTATGAAATGAAATTTAATGTTTATGTTAAGGGTTGATTTAATAAGTGATTTGTGTATGTTATGTTGATATTATATTGATGATTTGAATATATTTATTTGTTTTTGATGATAACTAAGTATTATTGTAAATGTCAAGCTAACATATGATGATAAAATGATTTAAAACTTGTTGTAGAACCAAGATATTAATGTACAAATATGCCTATAATCAATCATTAACAAACTTGTGTGAAAGTGTCTTGAAAGCTTAATAGAATTGATACCATTGAAGAACAAACCGACACTCATGAAGTAGATTGATACATAAGTTTAAAGAGATCGATACATATTTTGTCTAGAGAGTTATAGAATATTTATAAGGTAGACTAGATCAATACCTATATTCAAAGAGATCGATACATGCCTTTTCCAGAGAGTTGCAGAATATTTACATTGTAAACCAGATCAATACTTGAGTTTGAAGAGATCGATACATGCCTTGTCCAGAGAGTTGCAAAATATTTATAAGGTGGACCAAATCGATAACTGAGTTTGAAGAGATCGATACATATCTTGTCCAGAGAGTTGCAAAATATTACAAGGTAGACTAGATCGATACCTGAGTTCGAAAAGATCGATACATATTCTATCCAGAGAGTTATAAAATATTTACGGAGCAAACTAGATCGATACCTCAAATCAGGAGATTAATACGTTGCAATTCCAACGAGTTGGAAATTATTTACAAAGAGAATCAGATCAATATGTAAAGACAAATAGATCAATTCTCATGACTCAGACTCAATATTTGCACAAAGAGATCGATACATAGCAAAAAGGGATCGATACTTCTTTTAAAATTAAGGCTCAATAGTAACTTTTGCATCATTTATAGCGGACATTAAATGCATCAAATCAAGCTGCTGGACACAAGAGACTTCACAAAAAGAATGAATATAAATAGAAGAAGTACAGAGAAAGATAAGAGAGTTGTTATTGTGATCAAATCAAAAACATTCACAGAGTACATTCCTTACGAAAATAGTGACAATTTCTCTCTTTATTGTAAAAATTTTCAATTCTTATTGTGAAAGAAATTTTCTTCTGAGAGCATAGTGGTATATCTACTTTAGTGTGATAGCTAAAAATCAAAATACATTTATGATATTATATTGGGCACATCTTCATCCGAAATAAAGAAGATTATTGTGGGTTACTCTTCACCCGTGAGAAAGTAAGTGTATGATTACCCTTCACCTCAAAAGAAGTTGTATTAGGTGTCACTTGACCCGTTTAAAACAAGAAAATAGTAGAACCTCAGTGGTGGTAATCCTTATTCGATAGAGTGGACGCAGGCTAAGTTTTGTCGAACCACTATAAACTGTGTCTTTCTCTCTCTACTACTATTTTATTTATTGCTCTGTATTGCATCATTTTCAAGATTTTAAAGTTTTAGAAACCCAATTCACCCTCCTCTTGGGTGTTGCCAACTGGGTCAACAAGTGATATCAGAGCTTAACTCAATGAAATATAATTAACAACCTTGAGAAGTAGATCAAAAATGGCATCTAATAGCAACCTTACACAAGTTGTTGAGGGACAATCTAGAAACAAGCCTCTATTCTTCAATAGAACTGATTATGCCTATTGAAAAAAGATGATGCAAATCTTTTTGACAACTCTAAACTTTAAAATCCTAAATATTATAGAAGATGAGTACTTTCTACCCACAACAGAGGTGTACTGACTAGAGAAAGAAAACTAAAACCAAAGAGAGAATGGACACTTGAGGAAAGAAATAGATTCACTCTAAATCGGAAAGACATGAACACATACTATTGTGCCTTAGATAGAGCTGAATTTAATGGAATTTCAGGATATGAAATCACTAAATCAATTTGGGATATGCTTGAGGTCACACATGAGGGCACTAGTAGAGTTAAAGACTTAAAAATAAGCATGTTAGTTCATGACTATGAATTGTTTAAAATGAAATCACATGAAAGTATTAAAGACATGTTTACTCGATTTACTGATATGTTTACTAGGTTTACTGACATTACTAATGAGCTTAAAGCTTTTGGTAGATCTTATTCAAATATAGATATTGTCACTAAGATCTTGAGAAGTTTACCCAGAAGCTGAAAAGCTAAAGTGACTACAATTAGAGAGGCAAAAGATCTAAGGACATTGTCACTTGAAGAACTTGTTGGATCACTCATGACATATGAGTTGGAAGGCAGAAGGAATGATGATAAAGACAAAGAGAAAGAAAAGAGAAACATAGCCTTGAAGATCACCAAAAAAGAAGAAAAAGACGATGAAAGCAAAGAAGAATCCGAGGAGGAAGAATTTCTCCTCATGACCAAGAAAATCAAAAAGTACTGCAACAAGAGAAGAAATTGAAAAAGAAGAGATCATTCAAGAAAAGATAAATTTAAGAGAAGCAATGAAAAAGAAAAAAAATGAGAAATCATTTGCAAATTGGTCAATACAAGGCCTGAATGTCCACTAAGAAAGGACAAGAAGGAAAAGAAGAAGAAAAATGCAATGAAGGTGACATGGGATGATTTATCAAGTGAAGATAGCACTTCATCTTCAAAAAATGAGAGAGCCAACTTCTGTCTCATGGGAAAGCAAAAGGATGAAAGTAATTTCCCTTGACCAAAATTCTTTTTACTATAACACATGCACAAGTAGTAATAATGACGACTTGCTAAAAGATGACTTGTATATTTTATATGAAGAACTTAGGAATGATTTTCAAAAGTTATATGTTAAGCAAAAAGAATTAAAGAAAATGAATGTCTCAACACTAAAAGAAAATGAGTCATTAAAATTAGAAGTTAGTGAACTTGAGTATAAAAATAATGCTAACATGACTAAGGAGTGTAATACATTAAAAAATGAAAACAAGAAATTGAAAGATGAAATAATTACCTTTAAAAATTTGTTAACAAAATTTACACAGGGAAAGGAAACCTTAGATAAATTCTTAAGTAGTCAAAGGCTAGTATTTGATAAAGTTAAACTTGGCTATAAACAAGGAATCAAACAAAAGACCTATGCTAACTATTTTGTAAAATTTAAACAATAAGTAACATTACTCATTACTTGTCATTATTGCAATAGGAAGGGTCATTATAGCAATACATGTCTAAATAAGAAAAATAAGTATAATGGACCTAAAATGGTGTGGTGCCTAAGAGAACACAACTTAAGGAGATTATGCATACTAAGATGACCAAGACTTTCAAGAGTATAACTAATGCTTATGGACCCAAAGTCACTTGAGTACCAAAATAAAGTTGTCTCTTTTGTAGGTATCGCATGTGAAGAGCAACAAGTACAAAAAGAAATGGTTCATTGATGGCAGTTACTCAAGACACATGACAGGAAACAAGAAGCTATTTCTCCATTTAAAGAAAGAAGAATGAAAAGATGTAATATTTGGAGACAATAGCCGAGGCAAGGTGAAAGGTACTGGTGTCATTGACATCAACTCAATTTCAATTAAAGATGTTTTGTATGTGAAAGGTCTTAATATAATGTAATACCCTAAAATTTGAATTAAAGGCATTTTAGTCATTTTACACACCAAGGGTAATTTGGTCATTTTATAAATTGTGTCGGGGTAATGAAAAC
>JAXCLQ010045437.1:0-20482 GCA_035584115.1 Cedrela odorata | reverse complement strand
AATCATGTCTTGTATGATAAAGCCGGTTTGGTTATGCGTGGTTCATATAAAAATTCGGATGATAGTCAAGATGGGATATGTTGACTTGTTCAAAAGGATTGAGTATTTTCTCTAACTTTATTCAGGTTTGAGTTCCTAAACGAATGTCGATAAATGTTTGAAACCAAGTCTTTGATCAAAGCAAAATAAATACTGCATGAAGAGTTCATGAGGGCAAGTTCAGGACATATTGATCGACGATTCGTAAAATATCAAATTTAAGGTATTGACATTCCATGAACTCTAATTTAATTAGGATTAGACAGCTGAAGGATTTTATCCATACGGTACGTACAATTCAATAAATGTTTGATGATGAATTATTTCATTGTGGATTAGGGACTATGGCATATTGCTAGATGCCAACCATAGTCGTTGAGTTTCGAATTGTTCATTTTTAAACCTTTGGAAGCTATATGTGAGAGAGAAAATTATTCATAGAAGGCTAGCACCTTCGGAAATAATTTAATAGGCCTAAAAATTAAAATATATGTGTATATATAAGTGTTATAGATGTTTGTGTATTTATAATTCTTTAATTAGTTAAAGAATTATGATAATTACATAAATATGTAATTTAAAGTAAATTACATATACTTAATTGTTATTTTGATAATTTTCCATGAGCCATTTCATAAAAGGGTATTATGGTAATACCATAATAATTAATTAATAAAGTTTTATTTATTAATTATTAATAATTAAATATAATGGCATTATAGTAAATTCTATAAAAAGATTTTATGGTAAATTCTATAAATAAGGGTATTATGGTAATACCATAATAATTAATTTATTAATTATTTTAATTTAAATGAATGGATAATTATAACAAAAATGGATAAATTTGATTGATCCAAATATTTAACATTTAAAGGTTAAATATTTATATTTATTAATTATGATAATGTATGGATAAATATGAAATATTTGGCCAATGACATAAAAGCATATGTTTTAATTTTGGCCATGTATGGAAAAGGCAAAATGAAAGGATGTTATTGTTTCCATGTGATGGAAATGAAAATATAAGGATTTTTATTGTTTTCGAAAGCAAAAAGAAAGGGAGGCATTTTAATATATATACGTATGTAAAAAAAAGAATTGAAAAAAGGGCTTTTCTTTCCACATTTTGCTTTGTTTGGCCAAATAGAAAAACAAAGGGAAATTTTTCTTTTACAATTTTCTTTTACAATTTTCTATAGAAGAAAATTGTTTTCTTCAAACTTCCAAGGTTTTTAAAAGTGTAGATTGAAGAGGTTGTATTGTTTACAAGTTATCTTCATCATATTAAGGCTTGGAAAGGTAAAAAATTTCAAAAACCCTTATCTTAATGCATATATGTAGATATATGTAAAGATTTCAATTTATGCATGTTTTTAGGTCATAGATTCCTACATATAGATACATTAGTTTGTAATTAATTTTAAGGTTCATATGGCGGAATTATGAGGTATTATAAAAAGTATGTTATTTAATTTTTAAGGTTTAATATTTTATACATATGTTATTTTAGAACATGGAGTGGATGGAAAACAAAAGAATCAATAAATAATTTTGGTGACTTGGTTTAATAATTTAATTGAAAAAAAAAATTAGTATTAGATGTTCCTAAGTTAAACAATAATTTTGCTACAGTATATATTATAGGCTATAATCGAATTGAAAATAAACAATTCTTGATTGATATGAATGAGATGATTTAAAGTTTATCTTAAGAATATCAAAAGCACCATAGTATAGCTTACCATTTGAGAATTAAGATTTGTGTCAACAATAAATTTTGTTTATGATGTTATGAAAATTTAAGTATGAAATTATGCTTTCTATAAGTAGAAATTGGCTAAGATAATAACGTATAACAATTTTTGATGTAGAAGTTGGACCATAACCGTATTTAATAATTTATAACTATTGAAATTCTTCGCATAGGTAATATATATTACTCAATATATTAGTAAACATATTTTGACATTGTGATAAGACAATGTTGAATATTAAGGGATCATGACGATTAAAATAAAGTTGAATTATATTATAAAGACAATGTCTTTGATATCTTAGATTTAGATCTTAGATATATATACAACGTACATGTTGTATATTATATTGACCTTAGTCAATTTGTAATACATAGAATTTTGTAGAAGTTAATTATAAGTTTTGTTGTATCGTAGAATAATGGATGGTGATGTTATATTTTAGAATAAGGGATGATGACAGTAAAGTTTAAGCATCGAGATCATGTAGACTTTAAACTTAAATATAATGATTAGACTACAAGTCAATAAGATATATGCTTTAATATTATACGATTTTTGGAAATTATTATTAGAGTTGCTTAGTGGAAGTATGAGTTATTAAGAATAATATTTGCTACTACCACCAATGAGCGTATTGGAAGAATAGGTTTATTAATTATGTACTAATTTGATTAAGTTACATACTTTTTAAATAGTAGTGGTAATTGCAACGAGTTTAATCAAGTGGGTCAGTTCAATTATTTGCATTGTGGTGATTTCATAATGTGATTATATTAGGTAAATGCATGAGGTATTAGTTGAGTTATACTTGATGAATATGACACTTATCAAATTTCGAGGACGAAGTTTTTTGTAAGTAGGGGAGAATTGTAACGCCCGTAATTTTAAAGATTTGTAACTGTAGCCTCCACAATATCTAAAAAATTTAATCGAATAATTTGATGTTATTTATTTAAAATAAAATTTGATGTAATTTATAATTTTTAAGTGAATTCTAAAAATTTATTTAGGTCCAAAATTAATTTCATAAAGTTGGCTTATAAGTGGATTTAGGTGAAGGAAATAGTACTTGAATTAATTTCGAACTTTTAATTGGGACTAAAATAAAATTTTTTCAAAGTTTTAAGATACTTTTATAATTTAAAAAAGTACGGGTCTAATTGACATTTTACGTGCAAAAAAAACAATTTGGCTCTTCTTTCTTCCCTAACCCGTATTCATTCTTCTTTCTTTGCCCATTGCCCAATAAACCAATGAAACCCCATTTCTCTTTTTATCTCTCAATTTTTGTCTGAACGACTTTGAATTCGATAGATTTTCTTTCAAATTTTAGTTACCGGTAGGGTTTCTAAACCGTTAAAAGCTTGATTTTAGACTTTTGGTATGAATTGAATTTGAATTACTGTTCACATAAGAAATTTAAACTTAATCTTACATTAAAAAAAAAATGTTAGATTGTGTTGAATTAGAGTAGAAAAGATAGCATTGTGGTGATTTTATGTTAATTGAAGTATTGATTGGAAGAAATTAGAATATTTGCTCTCGAGAGCTACAATATTTTTGAAGGTGTTACAGTATTTTTTTATCTGAACAGTAACTATTTTTTACAATATATGATATGAACAGTACTTTAGCTATAGCATTCATCGCATTAACAGTCTTTCGCTACAATACTTTGCATAAACAGTATTTTACTATAGTATTTAGATCAAAACCTAATTTGTTTGCTTAGGTGAAAATATGTACATTTATGGTAGTCGAAAATATAAAATAGAATAAGTTAACCATGAGAATTAATTGTGAAAAATCTGAAAAAATGGTCTTTGTTAGTTAAACTTAGTGAAATGCATTAAACTAAAAAATTTTAGATACAAACTCCACAAATATTGCATTTAAAACTTTTAAGTTGATTAATTAAATAGTAAGAGACATGATTTATATATTTGTGGTGTTAGGCTACGAGAATTCGGGAGAAGGACTAAGTTAGGCAATAGGATCATTAGTGGGAGTGGTTATCCTCCCTTTATAGTAAGTAAATCGTGCATGTATTTTTACTACTTTTGAAACAATATGATATGTAAGCATGTGTTTGAAAATAATATGAAAATTATGGATTTTGAATGTTTTTTATGCTGATATCAAATTCATGAAATGATTATTGAAAATGATTTCGATGTGTGAATGTTTATGAATAAAAATAATTTTATGGCTTTAGTCATTAGTTAATATTTATTCTGACTTGATCGAGTCTCGTGTCAAAAACGGAACTTGCGAGTTATTCAGAATTTTGTTTAACGTGCTATGAACGTTTTTGTTATGTTTGAAATGAAAAAAATGTCTACTTTAAGTAGAATACGTGATCACGTTCACTGTGGGTACAGGTAACACTAATTGACTGATCCATTATGAAAATGTTTGAAATATGAATGAATTCCTATGTTAATTGATAGTTTTAAAATTCATTGATTCGTTTATGTAAATATGATTGCTTTGAAAAGAAAAGAAATATGTATATCACATCGACATTATAAAAACTTACATGATTTACTTACTAAGACTATATCTCACTCTTTATTGTAAAAATTTTATTTTTCAGAAGATAACACAGAGGCGAGTGCAGATGGTTAGGCGTGGAGGAAATCTTTGAGTACGCATAATTATATAGTGTAGTTAAGTGATGAAAAATTGTAATATGTTTAATTTTGTGCGTATAAGGATTTTTAACAGTTATAACTATTTAAGACTTATGTAAAAATGGTATAGCATGGTACATAAATATTATGAATAACTTTGTGCTTGGAATGATGTATGGAATGGGGTGTTACACCCTCGGCTCTTGCTTCTCTCGGCCAAATCAAGGTGAAGAATGGGTTTTCACAGATTTGTTTTTTTTTTGGCCTCTAAACATTTTCTCTCCTCACAGATTTGTTTTTTTTTTTGTTTTTTGCATTATCAAATTTGGCTTAGTTTTCTTACTTTCTCTCTTCAATTTCCGTCTCTCTTTTTCCTCCACTATTCTTGATTTTTGCAATGTTTCCATTTAGAAAGGATTGATAAAATGAAATAAAAATGGATCATTTAAATGCATTAACATGGGTTGGCCACTATAGCTAAATTTGGGCTCAATTTTGAATTTTATTTTCTAAGTCAACTTTGAAATTAAGATAACTCACATTCATTAATTCAATGGCCTTTCCTTTTACATGATTTGTGGGCTTGCATTTGACTTACTTTGTGGGCTTTCTTTTTACTTGTTTGGGTTTGGTTTGATCTTGCTTCATTACCCCAATAGCTTGATTATCTACACCCCTTTTTATTTCACTTGTTTTGATTTAGCATCCTACCCCGAAAATTCATCTTTTAATAAAATAATATAGTTTTTGACTATGTTATTTTATATTGTGTCTGATTTCCATAAAATTTTACAGTTCATTAATCGGAGGTTTAGAACTTATTTTATACACAAAATACTACACCCTGTCCAAATGGTCTCCATTTTGGGTTTAGGTGATCTTTAGCTTTCATAGCTTCTAAGATCAAATTCAATACTCCAAATCTCAACAACTTCATATTAAAATTACTATCATGTACACAACTAACAATTCTTTCATCAACCAAACACATAATACACTATATAAACATCATAAATTCAAACCTAAAATTTTTAGGAATTCACGACAAATAAAAGAGTTTTCTTACCACTTGTGTTACTACAAGCTTGCCAAATTGAATTCCAAAGCTTGTACACCTTCCAAACTACTTGATTTTCTTTGGTTTTCCCTCAAATGTTTTGCCCTAAAACTGAAATTTTTTCCATTGTTTCTCCGTGAATATTTCATCTAAGACAAAGGTGTGAAGAGTTTTCTTTTGTTTTATTCTTATTTCTTGAAGCAAGAAATATGTAGAACTTTCTAGGTGTGGGCCAGCCATTTACAACAAATAATGGTCTTGATTTAATTTAATTTTATTAAACCCCAAATTATTTATAAAATGGCCTAACATTAATATCTTCATAATGACCCAAAACTATTTCTTTGATAAACCTAATATTTGGCCCAATTTCACATAAAGCCTATTGGCCCATTTAAGTCAAATTCACTCTCCAAATTATTAACCCCTTAAATTTATAAAATTATCATTCTAGCAACCAAAATTCTATTGTAGTTGTTATGAAAAATACAAGCTGTTAATAATTTGTTCTTTTATTTTGGCAAATTAATCAAATGGCTGCTGCATTCTTTTAATAGCTACAGACTGTAGTCATTTTGTTAGATTTTTACTAAAAAATCTAAACCCAAAACATAGGAACAAACGGATCTAGTCTAGCACAAAATTAAAAAATGGCTTTGTCCTTAATTTTGACAATTTTGAATGTCTTATCTCAGATTAATTGAAAGAGAATAGTTATAATTGCAAGTATTATGACGCCAACGCAGACTTTGAATTCAATAAGTTGACCAATATTTCATCATCTTCTTTTACTGTTTGATCTTTTTTAATATTTTCTTTAATACATTTGATTGGCTAATAGCTAATCATGAAAAGATGCAATATTCTTTTCAACTTTGTATTTGTAATTTTCAAGACTCGAAGCTTGAGTAGAGCGGACAATGGTGAACCTTTTAGCATAGTTTCCATGTTTGTCAGTTGTCTAAATTTTACAATGAGTTGGATGAGACCAAACAACATCAATATTTTAAAAGGTTCATGAATTAATGTCTTTCCCACTATTCAATAAATCATGAGATCAAATCGAAAATAAATTAAAAAAGGTCAATAAAAGATAAAATATTGTATATTGTCATATTACATAATGTTAACCAATACAAAATTAAATTAATAAAGGCGTCAATAAAAATTTAATCTTAAATTTAAGGAAAATTATTTAGCATAGAAATCAAGCTTCCAAGTAAAAATTTAACATCACAACATAAAACTTTAATTAATAACTACTAATTATTAAGAAAAGTTAAAGGTGTTTAATAATGGATTATGATCACTCAGCCAAAATCACTCCAATCAATGTAACTTCAGTTTCAATGATGCAAGTGTCATCCACCAAGTATCCTTTTTTCGGGTCCATCAATTTAGCCAATGACATGAACATTGGACTCTGAAAGGCTTGGTTTGAGGGTGTAAAAAGGTAATCACCTAGAAGAAGAAAAAAAACACGTCAAAAGGAACAAAAATTCTATTATATTCCTTTTAATTATATGAACATTGCAATTACACTCCTTATATATATTTATATACATGTAACAATGGACTAGGAGGTGTCTTTTAAACACAATCTCACCTGTAAGTTGAATGTTCTTTCCATTCATTTGGTCTTTGACACGAATAATGAATTTTGTCAGACATTTAGTATCTGGAGGATTAGATAACCGAGACATATCAAGAAATACCAAAATACATTTCCCCTTGCATTGTAAACGTCGTTTAGGGAAAAGTAAAAGTTTCCTGAAATATATCAATCATCTAAGGTATTAATTTATAATGGGAAGTAAACATCTACTTATCATTAGAAATAAATATTAACATACCAGTTGTAGCATCCAAATAACTCAGACTCGTAGGATTCTTCGTTTAAAGTTGAAAATTTTGTAACTTTCCAAGTATGGTAATAAGTGGGAGGGTTATTCATCATTGATAAGCATTCCACTTTGGGAATATTTTTTACGACAAAAACCTCCACACCAAAGACACACTCATCATCAAAAATGTATCCATTTAGAGGATTAGAAAATGTTTCCAGGTCGATGAATTTGGCAATACCCCATCTGGTTTTCCTTGCATGAAAATGTTGAACTCTCTCATCTGTGTCATATAAATGTAACATTGAGTATGATAGTAAAGATATTTCTATACATAGCTGGTGAGTTTTTTAGGGATTAAGCACGCATAATAACGTATAACTACAATTAAAGTTGTCGAGTTTATACCTTGGTGACCAAAATATTTGTCCTCAAGTTGATTGAATATAAAAAAATTGATTATCACATTAACTTCCCATCCAGCACGGAGAGAATTTGTATCTGCTAATTGCAGGTAAATGGATATATGATCTGTCACATTGTTGCTCTTGTCCCCAGTCAAGTGGATAGACATTTCCCTTTCATTGCAAGCAAAAAAATTATTTATTTATTTGTTTGTTAAAAAAAAGAATGATTTGTAATTCCCTTAACAATTTATTATTTATAAATAACAAATATGAGAAAAAAAAAACATACCATTTGAAGTCACCAACTTGAAATTCATTCGCGATTAAATTCTCTATTGAAGCTTCTGATAGCAAAGAGAAGGAATCAATTTTGAACAAGTAATGACTGGGTGTAGCATTCCTTCCTAAAAGAAGATAAAATGATAGCCACAAAATTAATTTATAATTATTCGTGTTTGTGGAACAATCGTAGTTTCAATGGTTTGCATATTTTCAATTCATATTGTTATCATATGATAATTGATTATTACCTTTTAAGATGGCGCATCCATTGGAGTCCTGGGTGCTCATGTTGAACTAAAGAAGAATTTGTTGACTAAGAAGAGGAGAAAACAATGTATAAAATTATAGGACTTGTAGACTATGTAAGATGAGAGGGCAAATTTTAAATATGCGAAATGAGCAATTGATTGCCTGGTGTTTTTGGTCCAAAGTTACTTTTTCCCTCTCTTTTTTATTTTGGCTATTGCCTCTATGTGTTTTCTTCTTTCAAGGAATGAATAAATTTGCATATTGATTTTTTGGATAAAATATGTTTTAATTATTAGAATCCTTTTAAATTATTAGATATTGTAATTTCATATTAAAGGATACCATTAAATTAAATGGTATCCTTTAATATAAAATTACTAGTTGAAAGTGAATAGCTATAATTGCCAATATTATGGCACAAGCGCTGACCTTGAAATCAATAATTTGACCAAGTTTTTGTCATCTTCTTTTACTGTTTCACCTTCTTTAATATTTATTTTTTCATGTGTTTGGCTCGTAACAAATCATGAAAACATGGAGCAGTATTTTCAACTGTTTACCTAGAGCAATGATGTTTACACATACTCAACACTCACTTAAGCATAGAAAATGACAGCAAAAACTAAAATTAAATACATAAATGGTTTGTATGAATGGTATATTGATTAAATGAACAATTTTGTTGGATTCTATCAATCAACTGATTTGTTTGAGTAAATAATACTCATTATATAAATGGTGAGATATTATAATAATTATTTATCATCAACGTATTGAAATGATTATATAGTAACATAAAAGCATAGGTGATTTTTGTTGGTGGACAAAATATTCTTCAACACATCATCATGTTAATAAAAGAACTAGGGTAATTAATACATGGAAAAAATAAAAATCATACCGAAATGGAGGATGCTATTCTTGAAGTCTAAATTACCTTCTATTTTGAGAACTTTGAAAATGAGAAGATAATTAATTTGTAATATCAAATTTTATATAGTCGAGTAAAAAATGATACAAATTAGCAATTTATATACACATTAGAAGATTTTCTTTTTACTAACTCCTATGTGAAGATTAGAATAATATGATTCGAATTACTTATATCTTGTGAGAAAGAAAAGTAATATTTTTGAAACAATAGACACAAGGAAAGAATTCAAATTACTTTTACTTGATGACAAAGGAAAGTAATATTTTTGAAACAATAGACACAAGGAAAGAATTTAAATTACTTTTACTTGACGATAAAGGAAAGTAATATTTTTAGAACAACACCATTTAATGCTTTCCTATTTTTCTGATGAACATGCTAAAAATTTCTTAATTTATGCATATTGTTACATCTATTTTTTATAACATAAAACTTGAAACATCCTACATAAAGTTGAAAATTCTAACACAAACTTTGAACAAGTAACATAAAAATTAAATATTGAAATGCTAAAATAAAAAGCTTGAAACATACATGCAAAACTTGAAATAATTAACATAAAAATGAAAAAAAGGTGTTTTGCGATTAATATTTCTATTATTTTTATAAAAGTAGGAAAAAAAGGGTATTGTTGTAAATCCTCATTGCAACGATTAAAACATGAATATTTCTATTATTTTATAATATTTTACATTATTACTATCTATAATTAAAATTAATATACTAAAAAGAAATTGATCATGTTATGATTTTGAAATACATTTTTCATAAGAATATTTGCTTGATTATTGTAGAATATGGCATATTTGATTGTGATTATTATGCATAACCTAATTAATAAATTTTGAGAGGATATTTGCTCTTTTTCTTATCATTTTAAGAAGATCTTCACTTTAATTCTTACCAAATATATTTTTATTGAAATAATGTTAAATCAGCGCCTCCATGTTTGCGTAAAGCAAAGACCAACGACATTGTCAATCAATCAATGCATATGTTGCTGTATAGACATCCACGTATGTTATTGAAACTTCCACGGGCTCAGTTCTCAATTTGATCACTCTTTCGTTAAGTTGTGTTGAACTATATAGCCAAGTCATTGATAGCCTTGACACAACCAAGCTTATCAACATATTCTGGTGCAGCATTACGATAGTTTTCGACTGCCATAGGCAAGCAACCAAAAGGTCTCGCGTTGTGTATCCGAAATGCCCTCCCTCCTTGTTGATATACATTCTGCAAGTGAAATTTCTAGATAATTTCTATAAGAGAAATGCTGAAGCTAATTTGTTCACAATGCCTGGCAGTGTTGCTCGAAATTGATCGAAACTCTTCGTCTTCAATCCAAAATAAATTTCATTTTCTCCAATATCAAAAAAGTAAAGAGCTTTTGCAAAGTCTTTCGGTCGTGGCAATTTGTCTCTCTATCCGAGGCAATCTTAGTTGAGGACATAAAAAAAAAATCTAACATTATGATTATGTTTAGAATTATTCAAATTTAATGGGTATTTTATTATTATTATTATAAATTATAAATTAACACTCATTGTAAAGTTGGATGCAGCGTGCTTGGAATCTATTAAATTGCCATCTGCACATCAAGAAAGAAAGGACTTACTCCATACTCAAACATGGTCTCGTTCCCCTTCTTAATGGCAGATCCTTCTGTAGCAAAATTTGCACCATGTTGAAAATCTGCTCCTAGTGAATCCAGGTTTGCACTCAAATAAGGCAATTTCAAATGCTTAGCTGCATAAAACAAGGTATAAAAAAGAGATAAGCCACTTTTCAAAATGAATGAAATTTGTAGAATTTTCATATATACACAAAGGATTAATAAGTTCGGTAAAAAGAATTAATAAATTATGCTAATAACATTTAGATCCTTGTGCTTTTGTGATTTTTATATAAAAATATAAATTTATTCATCTATATTTAATTAAACCCTAAGTTTTATTAAAATGAATTAATTTTATTTTAATATTAAGTTATATACTCTTACAGTTTCATAATTACAATTCAATGTTATAAGTGTTATTTAATTATTTAATATAAAAGAAAGATATATTTGATATAAAAAAATCAATTATATTTTTCAATTAAAATATTTTAAAAACTTTGAGAGATGAATGTTGTATTGCTCAAAAATTTTATATAGCAAGACATACTGTGTCAAGACCCATTCCATTGACCTTAGTACTTAACAACCGCTACACAACTATGAGATATATTTCTTACTAGTATTTCCGCAATTCTATAAGGTTTCCAATATTCTATTCATCTATATGTAAAATCACCAAATTTAATATTTCACATATATGTCCATATATATATATATATAATATTTATGAACAAGACATTATTGTTATTTACAACTCAGTAATAATAATATAAAGCTGAAGGATCCCTATTAAAAACTCGTATACATAACAACAGAGACATTAAATATCTACAAGTCTCCTACAACTGTACTCTCCAAAACTAGGTCTAGACTCACCACCTTCTCAAAATCTATCTAATCTAAAAAAGTTTTAAGAACATAAATATCAGTATAACTCAGTGAATAGATGGAAATTAGTAAATCTGAAGTTCATAGGACGCGAGTAAGAGTGTCATATCTTATCAAAATAAATACACACTTTCCATTACAATTTCTAAACATTTCGTCAAATTAATCAAACATGCCAGAAAACAATATCACATTTAAAATCTGTAAATAATCAAATGAGAATAACTAAACTTGCCAGAAAACTATTCCCTGAGACACCTACTAGTGTGTTGCTGGTTGATATCTTGAGACCTACTAACAAGTTATTTTACATCAGTATATAAAATCATTTAGTCCACTCGTTAGTGTTAGCATGAATAAGTTGGTGTGGTGCCAAACATTCACTTATTCAGCAATAACCCCTTTGGAAGCTCATCCGTAATGGTTCATCTCTCATAGGCTTATCTCAAGTAATCTCTCCCTTACCCCTTTCACAAGTAAAGGCAAAAATATCCGTGTACAGACATACTCACACTGAACACTTATGTCATGACCCGATCCACAAATCTGAGTACGTAACAATTACCACACAACTGCGAAATATACTCTCTCTACTAGTATTCTCACGATTGTGTAAGGCTTAGAAAATTCCATCCATCTGTGTATTACTGGCCATATATCAATAACCAGCCTTAACAACCTCACATCATCAATGTACATGCATTTAAAAATATTTTATTTTTGAATTAAGATTTGTATTCATGTAAATCAAACCCAGCTTTATTAGCCATTGTGTTTTGAAATAACATTTACAAAACATATAATCCAATTTTTGCCTCCTTGGCTATTACATGCATGTATATCAAATAAAATCATATTAGCAGACCACAATATACAAACCATCCCAATATCAAAGTAAAGCAAATGTAAAACATTTATTTTAACATTTTAAAACACTTGCTTCACACACAAGCATACATATAATTATTACATGGATTCTATTTACATAATGTCTGTGTATAAATTTACTCACTACTTAGAAGAGGGTAAACACTCCCACTATGTCTCCTCGCGCCTATTCAGCACGTCACTTGAGTTCTCGAAACCTAATATTACATAAATAAATATATATAATGAATCTCCCATTTTTCAAGTATCTAACTTAAATGTATCTTATGAAATGCGTGTAGATAACAACGTTAAATTCATTTAGTTGACACATACACATTTCTCTGATTTCTATCAATGAAATCCATTTATCCGATTTCTAACTAACTAAGATCATTTATCCGATTTTCATCACAGAAATCCCATGGCTGTAATTGATCCAAATTTCACATTTTCATCTTAAACGAAATGTATACTTTCCAAATTCGGTATTTATGTCTAAAACGAATAATGCCCATTCCAAATGATCATTCGACACATATACAATGTTTATATACTTTCAATTATACCAATTCATTACACAAAGCTAGATTTCCTATGTAAATTCAACGTAAATTCTTGGGTAAATAGTAACCCTAGAATTCTAATATGTTCAAATATTCAAAATCATGCACTATTTAGGTTAATGGACTTACCTGAAACTCATAAAAGTCCATAGAAACCTCACATTATCATTTGAATGCAAAGCCCCAAATTCTTCTTTGGAACCCTAGTTTATTTCCTGCTTCTCCTTGTTGTTTCTCTGCCAAAAATGTTACCAAATTGATGTGAGAAGAGTGGGAAGTCACTTGGCCATGGAATTTGGGTGAAAACCACAAAGGAATTGAAGAGATCTTGAAAACCAAAGAGAGATAGAGAGAGGAACGTATTTTTAGGGAGAGATGGAGATTAACAAATGAAAACACATTGAAATGATTTCCCCCCTCTCATGTATTTATAAAAGTGGGTGAAATGACCAATTTGCTCGTCAAATTTTGTCTAAATCTGTTTCATGTATCGATACTTTTGGCTTGGATATTGATCTGTTCATGAAAGTTTAATTCTAGAATTGTCTTAGATCCCGAGTATTGATACATTTGCCCTCATATAACGATCCCCATTTTTCCTATGTATTGAAACCCTTGATGAAGGTATTGATTTGGTTCACCTTGTAAATATTTTCGAACTCTCTGTTTTGTCATGTATCGATACATTGGAATAAGGTATCATTCTGGTCCCTCTTGTAATTATTTTTGAACTCTCTGTTTTCAATGTATCGATACTTTCCCAAAAGTATTGATCTGATCGATCATAAATTTCTTCCCAAGTCTCTGACTTGCAAGGTATCAATTCCTTTCTTCATAGGTATCAATTCGTTCAGTGGGTATCGATTTGCATTCCTTAATGTATCGATACAATTGGACATGTATCGATACTCTCAATCCCATATATCGGTACTTACTGCGCAATTACTATTTTCCCAAAATAAAACTTATAATAAAAATATTTTCGATACTTTTGGCTTGGGTATCAATCTGATCATGAAAGTTCGATTCTGGAATTGTCTTGTATCCCAAGTATTGATACATTTGCTCTCATGTATCGATCTCTATTATTCCCATGCATAGATACTTTTGATAAAGGTAACAATCTGGTTCGCCTTGAAAATATTTTCAAACTCTCTGTTTTGCCATGTATTGATACCTTGGAATAAGGTGTTGATCTGGTCCCTCTTGTAATTATTTTTTAACTCTCTATTTTGCCATGTATCGATACCTTGGAATAAGGTATCAATCTGGTCCCTTTTGTAATTATTTTCGAACTCTCTATTTTCAATGTATCGATACTTTTCTCCAAAAATATCGATCTGGTCGATCAAAAATTTCTTTCCAAGTCTCTGACTTGCAAGGTATCGATACCTTTCTTCATAGGTATTGATATGTTTAGTGGGTATCGATCTAGTCCCTCTTGTAATTATTTTCGAACTCTTTGTTTTCAAGGTATCCATACTTTTCTTCAAAACTATCGATCTGGTCGATCAAAAACTTCTTCTCAAGTCTCTGACTTGCAAGGTATCGATATCTTTCTTCATAGGTATCGATCCATTCAGTGGGTATCGATTTGCATTCCTTAATGTGTCGATACATTTAAAAATATATCGATACTCTCAATCCCATATATCGACACTTACTGTGCAATTAATATTTTCTCAAAATAAAATTTTTTTTGATACATTTGGCTTGGGTATCGATACTTTTGGCTTAAGTATCGTTCCCTTTGGATTGGGTATTGATCTGTTCAAGAAAGTTCGATTCTGCAATAGTATTGGATCTTGAGTATCGATACATTTCCCTCATGTATCGATCCCCATTTTTCCTATGTATCGATACCTTTGATGAAGGTTTCAATCTGGTTCGCATTGAAAATATTTTCGAATTCTCTGTTTTGTAATGTATCAATACCTTGGAATAAAGTGCCGATCTGGTCCCTTTTGTAATTATTTTTGAACTCTTTGTTTTACCATGTATCGATACCTTGAAATAAGGTGTCGATCTGGTCCCTCTTGTAATCCTTTTCAAACTCTCTGTTTTAAATGTATCGATACTTTTCTCCCAAATTATCGATCTGGTTGATCAAAAATTTCTTCCCAAGTCTCTGACTTGCAAGGTATCGATACCTTTCTTTATAGGTATCGATCCGTTCAGTGGGTATCGATTTAAATTCCTTAATGTGTCGATACATTTGAACATATATCGATACTCTTAGTCCCATATATAGTTACTTACTGAGCAATTACCATTTTCCCAAAATAAAACTTATAATAAAAAAATTTTTCGATACTTTTGGCTTAGCTGTCGATAATTTTGACTTAGGTATCGATCCCTTTGGATTGGGTATCGATTTGTTCAAGAATGTTCGATTCTGGAATTGTCTTGGAACCTAAGTATTGATACATTTGCCCTCATATATCAGTCCTTATTTTTACTATGTATCGATACGTTTGATAAAGGTATCGATATGGTTCGCCTTGTAAATATTTTTGAACTCTCTGTTTTTCCATGTATCGATCCTTTAGAATAAGGTGTTGATCTGGTCCCTCTTGTAATTATTTTTGAGCTCTTTGATTTTATTATATCGATACTTTTCTCCAAAAGTATCAATCTAGTTGATCAAAAATTTCTTCCTAAGTCTCTGACTTTCAACGTATCGATACCTTTCTTCACAGGTATTGATCCGTTTAGTGGTTATCGATTTGCATTCCTTAATGTATTAATACATTTGGACATGTATCGATACTTTTCGTCCCATATATTGGTACTTACTGTGCAATTACCATTTTCTTAAAATAAAACTTATAATAAAATTTTTTTCGATACTTTTGGCTTGGATATCGATCCCTTTGGATTAGGTATCTATCTGTTCATAAAATTTTGATTCTAGAATTATCTTGGATCCCGAGTATTGATACATTTGCCCTCATGTATCGATCCCCATTTTTCTTATGTATCAATACATTTGATGAAGGTATCGATTTGGTTCACCTTGTAAATATTTTTGAATTCTCTATTTTGCCATGAATCAATACCTTGGAATAAGGTGTAGATCTGGTCATTTTTGTAATTATTTTTAAACTCTCTATTTTGCCATGTATCGATAAATTGGAATAAGGTATCGATCTGGTCCCTCTTGTAATTATTTTTAAACTCTTTGTTTTAAATTTTTCGATACTTTTCTCCAAAACTATCAATCTGGTCGATCAAAATTTTCTTCCCAAGTCTCTGACTTGCAAGGTATCGATACCTTTCTTCATAGGTATTAATCTGTTCAATTGGCATCGATTTGCATTGCTTAATGTATCGATGCATTTGGACATGTATCGATACTCTCAGTCCCATATATTGGTACTTACTGCGCAATTAACATTTTTTCAAAATAAAACTTAAA
This sequence comes from Cedrela odorata, assembly GCA_035584115.1. Lineage (NCBI taxonomy): Eukaryota > Viridiplantae > Streptophyta > Magnoliopsida > Sapindales > Meliaceae > Cedrela > Cedrela odorata. Next base: position 3,914 of record JAXCLQ010045437.1, on the reverse strand, counting down.
ATAAAAATTTTTTCGATACATTTGGCTTGTGTATCGATATTTTTGGCTTGGGTATCGATCCATTTGGATTGGGTATCGATCTGTTCATGAAAGTTTGATTCTAGAATTGTCTTGGATCCCGAGTATTTATACATTTACCCTCATGTATCGATCTCCATTTTTTCCATGTATTGATACCTTTGATGAAGGTATCAATCTGGTTCGCCTTGTAAATATTTTTGAATTCTCTGTTTTGCAATATATCGATACCTTGGAATAAGGTGTCGATATGGTCCCTTTTGTAATTATTTTCGAACTCTCTCTTTTGTCATGTATCGATAACTTGGAATAAGGAATCGATCTGGTCCCTCTTGTAATTATTTTGAACTGTCTGTTTTCAATGTATCGATACTTTTCTGCAAAAGTATCGATCTGGTCAATCAAAAATTTCTTTGCAAGTCTCTGACTTGTAAGGTGTCGATACCTTTCTTCATAGGTATTGATCTACTCAGTGGGTATCGATTTGTATTCCTTAATGTATCGATACATTTAGTTATGTATCGATACTCTCAATCCCATATATCGGTATGTAGCGAGATCACGGATCCTTTCAACATAGGGCATCATGCAAAAATTTCATATTTGTCAATTTCAACTTATTTAATTCATTTAATTCACATACCAAGAGTTAACTTCAGCCACCTAAGCCTTGAGTGCTTGTCAACTTTCCATTACCTTGCATGTCTGAAATGAATGTTATACAAATAACTACTTTACCCTTATGTTCAAAGAACAATGTTTAAAACCACGAGACCCGCTAACCAATTATTTTACATTATTATGTAAAATCATTTAGCCCATTCTTTAGCATTGGCTTAGACAAGTGGATGCAATGCCAAATATCTACTCATTTAGCCGAAACCTCTCATTTACCTCTTACCAAATGACAAAGGCGGAAATGATTACCTCTCCCTTATCCCGTTCCTTGGTAAGGGCAGAAATACTTGTGCATAGACACGCTCAAACTGAGCACTTTCACCCAAAATTTTAAATCATGAAATCCACATACCATGTTCATCATATACTTTGCATGTCAACACAAATTAATTTACCACATGTCAATCTACGCACAGAAACAGTTCATAAACAATCAAAATATTTTATAAAATGTACCCTTACTCATGACATATAAATTCTCATATTTGCCATACATTCAAATTCTATGAATCCACAAAATAATTAAACATTTGTGTAGAACCCACAAAATTCAAAATGATTTAAGTGTATTCAGTTCCAGTATTAGTGAAGCATTTGGACGCGTTAAGGTTCAATGAAATTTATTTTAGTACGCACGTATAGTTAAATCGACACTTCGGTAATAAAATGCCATAGATACATATATAGACCTAAGTATATGATTTTATTTCTCTTATATTTTCAAGATAATTATAAACAATGTAAGGACTAGATTGAAAGGATTTTAAAACTCAAGGGGTTAAAATATAAAATTATCATAAGTTGGAGAAAAAGTGTAAATAAGGGAAATATGGGGCCACCTTTAAAATTATTTTATTATTATATTATGACTTAATGAAATGTATTACTAAGTTAAGCCTAAGTTATTTCTAAGTTAAGCTTATATGACCATGCAACCCAAATTCCAATTTTATAAATTTAAGCCCAAATTAATTTAATTCAAAATAAGCTTAAATTTTGTCTTCTCTTTTCTCCCTTGGCTTACGTTTTGGCTTCTCCCCTTGTTTCTCACTTTTGTCTCTTTTATTTTTCTAAACAAATGTACAAAAATCTAGAAAATTATAGACTTAAAAACATAAAATTTAGGCTTTGTTTTAGATTTACTTATTTAGGCCTAAAGTTACATAAATTGAATTTTGGGCTAGCTTAGTGATATTGGCCTTCACTTAGTAAAATTTTGGGCTTGACTTAGTAACATCATTGGGCCATAATATAATAATATGAATATTTTAGTGGTGGCCCCATACTTTCACTATTTATACTATTTCACTAACTTATGGTAATTTCGCCTATTAACCCCTTGAGTTTTAAAAACTTTCCAATCTAGTCCTTGTGTTATTTATAATTATCATGAAAATAAAAGAGAAATAAAATCACATACTTTGGTCTATTTATATATCTATGACATTTTATGCTTAAGTTCCAGTTTAACTGTACATGCATAACTCGAACAAGTTTTCTTATAAACTAATACGTCGAAATTCATCATTAATGCCTAAATCAAACAAACTTAAGTTATATCAAATTTTGTGGGTTCTACATACTGTCACGCCATAATCTATAGATTCAAGTATGTAACAATCACCACACACTTGCGAGGCATACCTTTAACTCAAATTCCCCATGAATGTGTAAGGCTTCTACATTTATAAAACCACTTCCATATAAATACAATTTCATAATATTATATATATACACAATATTTATAATTGTAATATTTTTGACAACCCAATAATTATACAAAGCCTATGGATCCCTTCTAAAAGTATATACATATCAATGAAGATCACTTTATACTTAACATAGTCTCCAACACAGTGTAAACCTAAAAAATCTAAGCTTAGGAAATGGACTAGTGACCTTCTCGCAATTAGCCTAATCTAAAAATATATTTTTTTAAAAATAAAACGTAAATACAAAACTTAGTGAATAGATAGACAATAGAAATTTGAAAATATTTAAAAGAAGAGTAAGAGCATAACATTTAAAATATAACATTTCACAGTATAATTTAAACCATTCCTTCAGGTTAAATAGGTAAAAGCATCATATTTAAATTAAATATAACTTTTCGCATAAATTTTCAATTCATGCTCTCATAATTAATACATGAAGTGGAAAACAATTTCGTATTTAAAATCTATGGATGATCAAATAAAAGAAACTTGGCTTGCCCAAAAACTATCTCCTAAGACATATCTCGGTGTACATCCAGTTGACCTCTCAAGACCCGCTAATGAGTTATTTTATATCAGTATATAGAATAAATTTATTAAGCCCACTAATTAGTGTTAACTTGAATAAAAAGTGCGGTGTAAGCCACCACTTATCCAGTAGGAACCTCCTCCCTTACTCTTGTATCTAATAAGGGCAGAAATTCACAATTCTACAAATTTCATTACCCATTCCTCAAATACAGGGAGATTATATATATATATATATATATATATGTCTCTCCTTAGTAAGGTCGAAACATCTGTACAGATGCACTACACTGAGCACTTTACACCAAGTTTAAATTATGAAAAACTATACCACATTTTTCATTATGTTTGTCACATGTCATCACAAAGATCAATTCATCTTAAATCAATCCATCCATAGAAACAGTCCCCAAATATCCAAACACATTTTTCAAAAAATTTACCCTTACTCCCAACATTTAATTTCATAAATATTATGCATTCGAATTTCTTAATTTATGAAACAGTTTAACAACTCAAGCAGTCCGCAATTCATTTATATTTTAAACAATTTGTTCAAACAATATTTTAGGAAAATAAAATAAAATAACCACTTAAATTGATTTTCAAATCATTCATAACTTAAACATTTTAAATAAACAAGTAAACATTTAAATCATTTTATTTAAAACTTTGAAAACACATCAATCTACTCACTTGTTAGAGCATGGTTGAAACAAATTGAAGAAGTAGTCGGCGGTTGTTTGGCTTGCTGATCTACAATAAATCACAAAGCAACCACTTCTAAAATTTACTGGAGACTCGTCATTTCACAAAAAATTATTGTTTTCGACTATATTGGTCATAATCGTGTTTAGTTTTCCTAACATTTTGTTGGAGATATGCCCTAGAACCAATTGTGTCATACGGTTTAGGGATATCATCCTTATGTATATATATATCTAAATTTTGAATATTATTGTAAATTAGTTTATG
>JAXCLQ010045426.1:0-81867 GCA_035584115.1 Cedrela odorata | reverse complement strand
CCAAAACATATATATTTATACATATATATAATCTTAGCCCACTTAGATTTTATTTTTAATTCATAAATTTTAAAATTCCAAAAATAGTCTTGTTAACTATAAACTTCTCATTTCATGTCTACCATATTTCTAAACTTATAAAACTAGGCTTATACAGTGTTGAGCGTAAATTACAGGTGTTACATATTTACTAAAACTATCAATATCTAAACTATCTGGCAATAAAATTAAGCAATAACAATGCTTGTAACTCGTCATCTAATGCAATCTCCAAAGTAGTCAGTTGGTTAACTATGCCTTAAAATTCACTTCTGTGTTCAAATAGAACGCACCTTTTATATTTTAAGTTCACAAGCCTCTTTATCAAATAGGTTTTGTTTTGTGTTATAGCCTGCTCATAAATTCCCTTCAATCTCTTCCAAAGAGTATCTACCCTAGTCTCATTTTTGACTTGGTGGTACACCCTTTAATAGCTTCATGCAAGTCTTTAAAGTAGAGTAAATCCTATATTCTAAAACCCTAAATCGGGTAATTTGATGGTTTTAATTTGATCATGCAAACTGCAATCTCTTTCATTTAATTCACACAATCATTAAACTTCAAGTAACCTATGCATCAATACCACTTGTTGGGAAGGAACCACTAAAAACACATTTGCAAAATAATTCTTTTCCTTCTGTGTGATTATAATAGGATTGTATACTACAATAATTAATACAAAAATAAAATACAACAAAATCAACAATCTCAAAAGAAATACCAATTTTTATGTGAAAAATCAATAAAACGGAAACAAGGATGGGAATGCAGTCCAAAATTCACTTCTACTATGTCAAGTAATAGGATTATAATCAAATGCTTTTTTTAGGATAGTAGTAGAGACTCGCAACATTAAGAAAGAATATTTTTTGCTCTACACCAAAAAAATAAATAAATAAAGGGTCCCACCTAGTGAGTTATTAAAGAAAGGTTAAAGTCCTGCAATTTTTTCTGCCTCTAGCATGTTTCTTTTTCTCTCCACTCACCCTTTGTGATTTTTTGTTTGTTTTCTTATGTTCTAAGATTAAAGAGAGCCACCGTTTATATAGCTCTTTTATTTTCTTTTCTCTTTCATGCATTTTTTGTCTATGTAGAATTTGACTTCCTTTTATTTATTTAATTAGGAAACTCTTTACCCAAAGTTTCTTATCCTTATTAAATTGGATGACAGTGAAAATTAACCCAACAGTTTAAAATGGATATTTTGTAACAATAAATTAGTCAAAAAATACTGCATGTTTGTTGCTATATATATTCTATGACGTTAAAACCAATTGTCACACACTAGTCAGTAAGTCCGTCTCATAAATATTTAGCCACCAAAATCGTTTCAGTCACTAAATTATATTTTTGTAACTAGATTTTTTTATCTCTACTTTAATTAAAAATAGTAGTAAATGGCATTAAAAGAGGTCAAAAAAATAAAAATAATTTCTATAATACAAATATTTAATCGTTGACTATTACATTCTACAACCAAAATATTTCGAAGCAATAAATTGTAATTCCTGACAATTTATACAGTTGATTGTTCTAATATAAATAGTATTATATTACTTTTAAGGATATTGAATTTTTTTTTTTATAAATTAACATAAAATTTAATTACAAAATGTGTAAATACAAAATAGGGTAGTGAATGGATATAAAATTACCTTTGTTAGACTAACATGACAATTAACATATACCCCCTCAGATTTGGTAAAATTACAAGTAATTTTTAAACATATTTTTACTTTATAAATAAATTTAATAGTTGTCCAACTTTACTTATTTTTTAAACTTTTTTTTCTATTTCTTGTACAAATCTAAAAATAAATTATTTGCATATACTACATAATTAATTAACTAATAATTATTTAAAAATGATACTTTACCTATTTACATGATGGATTAATATTTATAAAAAAAAATGAAATATTTTCTATTTACAAGATAAATATAATAGTTGCTCTATTTCTACTTTCGTAAATGAATTATGCGAGCGACCAATGAGCGTAAGTATCAGCGTGTCTATGATGTCATGTCTTAAAGGCTATCATTTCCCCAATAATTGCTTTATGAATAAGGATTAAGGAGACATTCAAAGCCTACTTCTTTATTATAGTTCTAGAAATCAAATCAATAAGACATATGATTCTTTTAATATTTAAATAAATAAATATCTAACTTTATAGTTGTATAACTCAAATAGAGTGATTAGTGAATGTAAGTAGTGTTAAATTTAAAAATTCTTTCAAAAAACAAGGTCATTGTATTTGTAAAATAATTATTATATTTATAATGTAAATAGATAAAGTGTCATTTTTATATGAATATTAGCTAATTATGTAAATAGGCAAAGTATAATTTCATATAATTATTAGTTAATTAATTATTCGTTATATGTCAATAATTTATTTTTTAATTTATACATAAAATGGAGAAAAATAAGTAAAGTTTGAAAATTATTAAATTTATAAATGAAATAAAGAAAAATAAGTTCACAAAATAAGTGTGATGATAGTGCATTTGTTTTATCGTCATAATCTCAATAGTCAAAATGATTTAAATTTCATGATGATAGTTTAGTCCATAAAAGTTGCATTATTTTTTACAACAACAAGATGCATTTTGTACATAATTTCTTTTTCACTTTTCACTTAAAACAAATATGTCTTTTTCAAATGTGTATGATTATTTAGGGGCATTTTAAATTTTTTATTAGTCAAAAGAGGTCAAGTGTCAAAGTTAAGGGAAGTGTTGTCAGTTTGGAGGGTGAGATGATTTTTTTGAAAAAATTGGAGGTCGGGATTATGATCGTCAAAACATGGGATGATGTGAAATTAACCCTAAAATAATGTACTTATAACCTTTTAACAGGAACACTAATCCCAAACAGGTCAAACAAACACTGCACTTCTATTAAATTCTGGGACTAGAGGTTCGAGAAAGAGTTCACACCGGTTGAGGTTTCTCATTCTGTAGGCTGTAGCTTGTGATTACTCACACTTAAATCATTTATCTGTTTCTTAAATTAATAATTTATAAGATAAATTTATCCATCTGTATATTGTACTGTTGTAAAAAATTATATATCTACAAAAATTTAACTAAAATCACAGGGAAGCCAAAAGCAAAACAAAACTTCTCTAATCTCTCGCTAATTTTTAAGGAAATTTTTTGAATATAATTTTATTTTATATTTTTTTTATATTTATAATTAACATTAAATTATTTTTACCAAACAAACTAATTTCATATAATTTGAACAATTTTACGCTCACAACCACTTAACTTAAAAACGCGCTAACTATAGTGCGCTTATATCGCTACATTGTCACTTTATTTTAGTTTGTACAGACACTTTATATTTATGAAATTAATATATTTATCTGTTTAAAGTATTTTATTATATTTTTATTTAAAAATAATAATACATTGTCATTCGTTAATTCTAACAGTTCAAATAAAATTACATTTAAATTACAAGTAATCAAAAAACTTTGCAATCTTTATTATAGTTCAAACACAAATTACATTTAAATCACAAGTAACTGAAAAACTTCACAATCCTTATTACAGTTTAAATATAAATTATTTAATTTGTATGTAATGGCACCAAGTTCTTGCAAGTTTGTCTATGATGTCCATACTGATTACACCAAGAATACTTTTTTCGTGGTACATTCTTGTCAGCAAAAGGTCTTCTTTGCACCCGACGTCAGCCTAACTCTGAACTCTAAATAGGAGGCAATAAAACTGATCCTCGCAGCTCATTTGAAACAAGTCAATCTGCTTGATGTTCAATAGGATAGACTGACCTAATTAAGCAAGAACAAGTGTATTCATAATGTAATAATGAGAATAAAGTCGGAGATGCTAAAATTGTATGTGTCTGCACGCATCAAGTGCATGTGCACATGAAAGTTGATCTATATTAAATTTTTTGCATGTACATGTCTTGCTCTTTAGATCCACAGCCACATCTATTTCTTCATCCTTCACTTAGTACTCAAACCAATCAATAGGCTACACTGTCATATTTTTTGCTGAGTTTGTCCATTTAGTAATTTTTTTTCTGAGCCCATTTTGTGAGGGAGGTTTTGACCTCGCAAGCTTCATTTTGCCTCTTGTAGAACCACCTTTGCATTAAATTTCTTAAGTACTCCACCAATAAGGTAATGAGAAGTATACGTGCATGTCGAAAGATTGCATTAAAAGACTCATTGGCTGCTTAGTATGAGAAACATATGCATACCTCATCAATCTGCCTCACTTGAATATATATGTTCTCAGACACCAATAATGCCTAAACTAGCCATTTAAACCTTTCATAAATACATTTTGCTTCAAAATAATTCGATGTAAACCAAAAAATCCTGAACTGAAAGTTTTGTTTTATTATAACGACAATTGAATCCTTGTACATTTTCTCTTTATTTTCATACAATTTTTCGATCATTGTTAAACTATCTGCAGAACTCGAGAAATAATTTGTTGGAAAAGTTATTTTTATTCCCTTTAATTTAGTTTTTATTTTTGTTTATTATTAATTCTTAGGAGTTATGCTTTATTTTAATTTAATAGCTTTAATAGTTAATTTATTTATTTTAAATGATTTTATATCTTATTTTGTAGGTAGGTATCATATGTGACTAATTTTAAGAAGTAGCGAAAATATATTAATACAAGTTTGATGAAAAAATCTTAATAATACAAATTTAATTATGCAAGCAGTATGTCAATCTAACTTCAAAGCATTAATTATGAAAATTTGAAGTTTAAAGAATAAAAAAATTAAGTGAGAGATTAAATTAAAAATTACCACATAATTTACCAAGAAAATTTGTCAAGTTCACGTGTAAATTGATTTTTTAAACATTAGGCTTAAATCAATCACATGAATTTAAAGTTAAGTGTGCTTAAGGTTGCAACCTAAATTTGCCTATAAAAATAGAAGCATTCATGCCAATTGAGGAAGAAAAAAAGAGCCGCAAAGAGGAAGCCATGGCATAAAATCTGAGTTTTTATTTTTATTTTTATCTTTTCTTTTTTATTAGTTTATGTTTTATTTTAATTAATGTTTTCTCTAGAACATGAATAGCTAATTTTCTTTATAGTTAAGGTTTACATTGAAACCCTAGACATGATTTATTGATATTAATTAATTAAATTTCAGTATTTTATTTGATGAATTCATATTCAATATTTTAATTAAAATTTTATTATAAAGTTTTGAACTTGATCACTTTAGGATGATGTTTTAAATTATTTTAGTTATGTTGCATGTAAACCACTATATCGTCATATTGTCAATTTACAACAAGTGAGTAGTCTAAGAACCTATTCATATGAACTAGTTTTTAAGGTACGTAAGATACACACCATATTCTAGGATCCTTGTAATGTTATATTCTCTAATTCTTAATAGATTCTCACCTGTGAATTTAGGTACATACGATGTCAAATTTCATGTGAGAATACACGTCTTATATACACACTATACATATTACATATATTAGGATAATCAAATGCACATACACTACTAGCTCTAGGTATGTTGTAAGCATCTTCATCAATAATTGATGAGATTTAATACGATTACATTAATATATGATTGTCTAATGGTGTATTGCTTGCCTTAATATCTTTTTTCATTAATTTTGTAACCTCGTGGAATTATAATTTTCGTCTCTTGTCTTAATTTTTTATTTAATTTATTTTTTAGTATTTAATTATTTTAAATTTTTTCGTAGAATAGTTCATTCAATTTAAAAAAAAAAGTTTATGTTAATTTTTATTATTTTTTTAGGATTGTATTTAATATAGTCTCCATGGGATCGATTCTTACTTATTGAACTATACTACGGCGATTTATGCACTTGTAAGGTAAAACGTGTTGAGATTTATTACTTATTTAAGTGTTGATTTTGTACCAACAGCAGAGCTTATATACAAGTGCATAGGCTCTAAAATTAAGGTCATAATGAAAGGAGACAAGAAGTTTGTTGGTATTCTTAGGGTATTTGATGTCTACGTCAACATGGTCCTCGAAGATGTCACTGAATAGTAATAATTTCTCCCTCACTCTATAGGTGTTCAAAATCGATTTCTGGTTTTGCTCTGAACCAGAATTTACCTTAAATAATTCAGTTATTAAATTTTGAAATCGGAACCTACCCTATTTAACATGGTACTCTTATTTCAGTTCCAATTTAATTTTAATTCGGTTCTGGTTCCGGTTCCAAAATAAGGTACTCTATTTATCAATTATCTCAATTTATCTAATTTTTAACTCCATAAAAAATCTTTAAAAATAAAATCAATTAAATTAAATTATAAAATTATTGTATATATAACAAAAATTTGAGTGAATGAAAGAAAAGAGAAATAAGTTATTAAACAGAATTAATATACAATAAATTATTAAAAAAATATTATATTATTACTCGAATTAATATTACACATCACTAAAAAGATAACTTTAATTTTTTTATAATGGTACAATTGTATATCTAATAATATTATACCATGTATATATTTATTTATTATAATTGTTAACTCTTTTGATAATTTTAAAATAAATAAATACACATCACAATTTTATTAAATTATTATACAAATAACAAGATAAATTAAGTTAAATAAAACATTATAAACACATTGATTAATTTTTTTATATAACTTAATGTACTCTCTTTAATAAATTGTGTAACTTTATATATGTAGTTCAATAATTAAGAGTTTGTATTTAAATATAAGGTGAGGTTTAATTAATTTGACTTGAAAAATAATTTTTTATTTTTAAATCAAATCAGTTCTTTAGTTCGGTTTCAGTTACACAATCTTTAAAACCGGAACCTACCCTAAAAAAATCAGTTCTTAATTTTTTAGAATCGGAACCTATTCTAAAAGAATCGATTCCAATTCTGAACTTATTTTTTCGGTTCTATTTTTGGTGGTTCCGAATCGAACTGGAACCGTTGAACATCCCTACCTCACTTTGTAATTCCTTTGTATTAGGGTTTTATACTTACTGATCACTTGATTTTTTGGCCTACTTATTGGTTGAAGCCTTTTTTTTTATGTGTTTACTGAGTGAGTTAGTTTTAGGGTTTCAATTGATTTTTTTTTTTTTTGTACTACATACTATTTTGGGCATTGTTAGAATCAATTTTGTTTGCTAGAGAAAGGGGTTAATGTGCCATTTATGGTCTTCTGGATAGTGAAAGAGGGATGTATTGATTTGGATGCAGTAATGGATGACGGAGGCCTCAAGCGACTTAGTATTGAGGTCCATTTTGGAATGGCATATGTGATTGGGTTCATTTTCAAGGACACCGGCTATGAACTGTGATTAGTAATTGCGTGTGTTTATAGGTTCATGTGAAATAATGATGATCTCTTTCTGAATAGCATAGTGATAGTTAGCAATCTTAGGTGGTGGACTATGTGTTTTGATAAATTGAATCTCTCTCAATCTTTCATATAAATATATGAACATAGCTTCTTAGACTGTGAGAATGGCCAATGTTTGCTTGTATAGCAGATTAGAGATCTTGCAAGTCATCAGTTGATTAATGGGAATCTCATTTGTCAAATTGAGACCATGTTTCCTTGACAAGATGGTAAATTTGGGAAAGGTTAATGCCAAAAGCATACGCAAAGTATCAAGTTGGTTTTTTTTTTTTATCGTACATTTATCAAATGTAAGAGGCCGGTATAATCATTTAATTTAATTTTTATGGTAACTATGCCTATTTACCATGGAATTATATCTTTGTTATGATCCATGTAAGTCTGGCCCCTGCCACGGAAGATTGTACATATTTTTAGTTCTCTTTCCTTGGTTCAGGACTGTATGATAGATGGCCTTATCGTTGTGGCTTGTTGGCTACATTATTTGTTCATAAGGAACTTTAGGAGAAGCGAAATTTTTGAAGGAAAAATTTGGATAAGAAATTTCCTTGGTAGTTAATACACACTTTAATTCATCTTTGGTCATGATATTTGCAGTTATCCAGAAAATCATTTCTTAGGGAGATAGGCAATAGTTTTTCTTCGCTTGCTTTGTTGTGTTCTGACTGATGGCACTTGTCTACCTCGAATAATGACACATTGTCAAGTTAAACTCTTCTGAACTGCTACCGGCGTTTAACTGGCCACTCTTGTGATTGATGTTTGGAATTCCTTAATGGGAATTCAAAAAGTTGTCTGCACAAGTGATTGCTTAAGCACCATCAAATGGATTAAAGGTTTTGTCGGACCTGAAAGTTTATTCAATTTACTTAAACAATCAACCTATGTACTAAGAACTGTAGACTGTAAAACCTTCTGTGGTTGTTGAGGAAGCTAGTTCCAAAGTGGACTTCCTAGCCCAGAATGAAGCTCAGTTTTTGAATGATATCAATGAGGATATCTCTTATCTGTTGTATTTAGGACTGCTGATTTATCTCTATTTTTTTTTTTATCTTGGGACACTTAAACCCTTCTCGATGAAGATTGTTACTTCACTACTGAGACTGTGATCTCTTTTCTTAATCAAATATAGTTTCCCATCAGAAATATTGTAGAGAAAATTGAGAGATTGACCGAAGCTGTTGAGAGTGTTATTGTCACAGGTGACAAGTTCTGCACTACATTTTAAAAGAAATAAAAGCATGGTGTGGCATCTTTGTTGCAGCTATTTTTTCATGTTTCAAAATGATGATTCCTTGTTTGACTTTTTCATTACTATCACTTGTTGAGATATATTCATGCTAGGATGGCAGTGGGTTTTATTTGCCTCTTCAAGCTGTCAGATATAATTATGCAAAGTTATGAAAAGAGGAGTAGCATGAGGAGATAGTAATTACCACTTTTGCTTGTGTGCATGTATGCTTTGTTCTTTATAAGTATCTAATGCTTGGATATCTATACTTGATTATCTTATATAGTCTCTTTTATTTCAAAGGCTTTGGTCTTATATCTTTTTTTTTTTTTTTTGCTTGTTTATGCGCATTACAGTTAAACGGATCACAAAGCTTGACCAGATTTTGCTAAACAGAAACAACATTGCCATAGTGAGTTTTCATTTTAGTCGGTGCACTCCTTCAATCTATTCAATGCGTCAAAATTGATAATCTATACAACATAATCATTGCCTATGAGTTCGTTTGGAACATTGCAACTTGTATGCCCTCTGTCATTCTTTTCAAAATGCTGGCTAATGGGCTGACACAGTAGGCCACAAGATTTATGTTAGTTACTTTTTGTGTGCCTCAAGTGAGTGGTCTGGTTAATTTACAATGAAAAGTAAAAATACTGCAAGCAACCCACCAGAAACGAGTGCCAAGGGAAGACAAAATTTTCATTTCATAATCAAATGCTTACCCACCCACCCACCCACAATTTGTTTGTAATGCAGCTGCTTCCTGGTGGCTCACCCGATCCTGAATGAGAGTGTGGACTGTTACTTGATTTTTAAATATTTTCTCTTAAGACAATTGGATCTGAAGTTGACCTCAGTTTTAACGAGGAAATGGCTGCCAAGAAAATCTATGTATCACATTGTTACTTAAAAGATTCCCCAGTGATTGTTGGACAACAGAGGTAGTCTTTTATTGTAATAATGAATGATGGATTATGCTTGTCCTCTGTATGGTAGATTAAGACATTATCAGATCTGTTGTTTCAAAAAGTCTGTTACGTGTCTAGAATACAATTAAGATGTATCGCTTAGCCACTAAATCAGGGCTAGTTAGTTCACTTGGTTAGTCACAATGCTTAACTCATTAGATTCCAATTGTTTGGATGTTTAGAAATCTTGAGCAGCAGAGAGGTGAATGATGAATGATAGCCCGGATAACATGATACGAAATGAAATGAATCCTTTTGTTCCTCAATCTTATTCAATGATTGAGCTTATATTACACAAAATTGTAAATATGTGAACTACAGATAATCACAAACCCAGATTTGCAGGATGATTGTGCATACTTGAAATATTATTAATTTTCTCAAAACTTCAACTCGCTAAATAATTGTAACTTGAAGAAGCAGATACCGTTTTCAATGCTAGTGTTTCAAATTTCAATTTGCGTTGCATACTTTTACCACAACCTTGTAACTAAATTTTTATTTTGAGATGTGTTGTGAAGTGAAGGGTTGCTAAGTAAATCCAAAAACAAAACACCATTCCTTGTAGTTTTTTCACAAACATACGAAAATAACTTGTATAAATAATAAAAATATTTCTCATTCTTGCAATGAAATAAATTTAATTTATTATTTCCCTCTTCTTCTTTTTTCAATTATTTTAGTTCTATAACACATCAAATATATTAAAAACACTTTTAGTCAACTAGTTTCAACAGTTAATATCATAGAATCCAATGAATTCATATTATACAAGTATTGGTTTCAACACGTAATTAGAGTTATACTATGTCGTACGTATTTGCACTTTTATCTTATCTTGAACTCTTTCTTTTATTGTAATTTCAAACTTTTTTATTACAATTCCCAACTTATAAAAATACAACGAAAAGTTAGAAGAAATTATAACGAAAGAAATAGATATTACAAGAGAAGAATTGAAGATTATAACGAAAAACTGAAATAAAATTAAATAAAATATTTGGCACAACTGAATGCTCAAATAATTATTAATTAAGGTGAAGGTTAATTGAGGGAGACAAGTATAAGAAGGGTGAAAGTTTAGTACTTAAGTTTATTCTCTTTTAAGAATAATTTATTTTTTTTTAAATTAATTTGTTGTATTTATAAAATTAATGAAGACGGACTCGTGTGTTTTTAAATTTGCCTACATTCCAAAATTTCTTGTTTTTTAAATTTTACTTACTTCCATGTGATGTATATCCTAACAATTTTCCCGGCAAGTAAAGATGAAAAATGATGGGAGAGAATAGGTTGAAAAGAAGGAAATAAAATATATATATTGTTTTGAGTTGGAGACAATATCGTGCAAGAGAAAGATAATAGCATCATAAGTCTCAAATAAGAGTTAATTTGAAATTGCAATATATTATAAAAATAACTTATTATTTACAATAATTAAGAAATAATTAGTTATAAAAAAATTATTTAAATATTTGGTAAATTTTATTATTAAAATTATTGTTAAGATAATTTATATGTAATTAATAAATTTTATTGTTTAAATATTGTGATAATGTAAATAACTAAAATATACAATAATATTAAATAAAAATTACTTATACTTAAATTTTATCTAGGATGATTTTCTTACAATTAATTAATTTTTTTTTATCAAATACCTATAATAACTTTTCAATCAAAATTATTTATCATCATTTAATTGCAATTATACTCAACAAACAGAGTGGAGATATTAGGTGAAATATATAAGTAATTAACGGATATCTTTTTTAAATTTTGTCAAAAATAACAAGTAAATAGAATTATATATAAAAATTATATAATTTATTAAAATATGATAGAATTATACGTAAAACTTATACATATTTTTTTAATATAATAAAAAATTAAATTTTCATTAAAAATTAAAAATTATTTTTTATTAAAAATTTTAAAGTAATTCTTTTATTTTTATTTTTTGTTTTCATTTACAAGTATAAAATTTTATACTTTGATGACATGGCATGTTTTAAGAACCCAATTGAATTTGGTCAACTTTGTTTTTAGAAGTTTATTTTATCTCTCATCTTGTTTTGTGTCACGCGTTAAATCGAATATAATATAAATTAATTTTAAATTTATAAAGATGAGTAAGTAAAATTATTTAACATATTAATTTTTTAATCAATGGCAACCACTCAATTTATACTAACTTGAATCAAAATAGACCCAAATTCTCATTTGTATCTGCAAACACTTGTAATTTTTAACCTAATAAAAAATTAACATATGAGATGTGGATCTAATAAAATTATCATGGATCTAATAAAATTCTCACGTTTCGTGTCATACAGAACATAATTCGACTTAGAATGTCATATAGAACATAATTCGACTTGGAATTTATAAAGGCGAATATAGAGTACGCTTTTTACTTACACCGCTAGTCTTCTGGTCATCGCCCTCTAACGCTTGCCTGCCTTTGTTTTCATAAAACCTGTGGGTTTTGCGTCCAAAGCAATACCAAAACCACGGGCAGTTTTCTGTCTACAAAAACAAAAGCAAAATCCTGCCAAAACAAAACCGGCTGCTACCTCTCTGTATATACTCTGTACCTATCCCATCTGTTTCACGCATTCTAAACTCTTCTAACACCCGCTTCCATCTTCTTATCTTTTTACGCACTTGTTCTGCCATTTAAATCTGTACAAGGAAATTACTTTTTCTGGCAATTGAAGCAGAAGTTTCTTCAGGTTTAATCTTTTTGGTGCTTTGTGCAACTATTATTTCTGGGTTTAATAGTTCACTAGCTTGGTATGTTTTGTTTTCTCTTCAAGAATTTCATTATTTTAGTTGCATAGAAAGTGTTGGTCTTTGTGGTTTTATTGATTAGAAGCAATTTTATATCTTTGTAGAGTTGTGGGCAATGATTTCTTTCTCAATTGGGTCTTTAGAATTTTGTAAAATATCTATAAAATCAAGTTTAGTTCGATGGAACCAAATGGTTTACATGGTGGGTTGTTTTCTGGTATTGTTTCAGGAATGCTAGGGCTAGAAATGCCACTAAACCCACAACCGCCACAACAACAAAACCCTCAAAACTCTCATATTCAGAATCAAACAAACCCACAAAACGCTCACCACTATCCCCAAATGGTTGCAGCATATTCTCACCAACATGACACACAAGCCCATCAATCTGTGAAACAACATGGGTACTTATTTACCCCCAAGCCAAAACAACAGCTATCGCCACTCAGTGATGAAGATGAGCTTGGATTAGGCCCTGATGACAGTGCTGGAGATGGCAAGAGAAAAGCATCTCCTTCTCCTTGGCAGAGAATGAAATGGACTGATAGCATGGTTAAGCTGCTTATACTGGCAGTTCTTTACATCGGTGATGAAGCTGGATCAGAGGGAAATGATAAAAAAAAGAGTGGAGCTTTATTACAGAAGAAAGGGAAATGGAAATCTGTTTCAAGAGCAATGTTGGAAAGGGGGTTTTACGTGTCTCCACAGCAATGTGAGGATAAATTTAATGATTTGAATAAGAGATACAAAAGGGTTAATGAAATACTTGGTAAGGGAACTGCTTGTCTTGTTGTGGAGAATCAGAGTTTGCTTGATACAATGGATTTGTCAACCAAAATGAAAGAAGAAGTGAAGAAGTTGCTCAATTCTAAGCATTTGTTTTTTAAGGAAATGTGTGCTTATCATAATACTTGTGGACATGGTAATGGTACTAGCGGAGCTACTGGTGCCAATCACTCACCCGAAGTCGCCACAGAGCCATCTCAGGTTCTGCACCAACAAGCTCAACATCGGTGCTTGCATTCATCAGAAAGTGCCCAACTTGGGGCTAATTTGATTAGAGGGGAAACGGAAGGATCAAAATTGGTAAAAGTGGGGAGTGAAGAAGAGGATGACGCCGAGGATGAGTCTGATGATGAGGATGTATATGATGACGATGAAGAAGCAGTAGGAAATTTAAGGGTTCAACAGAATGGGCATGGACAAGAAGATGATGACGATGACAACGATGAGAAAACATCGCAAAAAAGGCCAAGACAAGGTCGGTTTCCTGTACCAATGTCTCCATTGATGCAGCAGTTGAGTAGCGAAGCAGCGAATGTTATACAAGATGGGGGGAAGAGTGCATGGGAGAAGAAGCAGTGGATGAAAATGAAGTTACTGCAATTAGAGGAACAGCAAGTAAGTTACCAATACCAAGCTTTTGAGCTTGAGAAGCAAAGATTAAAGTGGGTGAAGTTTAGCACAAAGAAAGAGAGGGAAATGGAAAGAGAAAAGCTTGAGAATGAAAGAAGGCGACTTGAGAATGAAAAAATGGTGCTTCTTGTTAGGCAGAAGGAGCTAGAGTTGCTTGATCTACATCACCTCCATCATCAAAATCACCATCAACAGCAACTTTCTTCAACAAAGAGGAGTGACCCATCTTCTATTACTGGATAGGGATAGATAAAAATTTAATTTGTTGCAAGTAAATGGCGTTATTACATAGGAAGTAGTAGGTTCAACCCATAGTTGTTTTTTCTTTCTTGTTTATGAATGCCTTCTGGTTCCTTTGACGGCGAAGTGAATATGTATTGCATACTGCTTTAATGAGATATTACAAGTATTTAAATAGTAATTTATCTTATTTATAAGAAATATAAAAAATAAACCCGAACCCACAATCAGTTGATTAAAAGTCAATGCATTAACCATTGAGCCACGGACACCTGTCACAAGAAAATTGACAAATAGGTAGAAGAAGGGTTGAGCTACAATAAACCTGTACTATTATGATCGTTGGATTGCAATCCACCCCTATGAAAATTTTTACTTTTCGTATACTTATTTCCATTTTTGTACACTTAATGCATTCGTATTCTTGTAGCATGATTTACGAAAGAAGACAATGAAAATGATTATCATCCTGTTGATCAATGCCCAAGTATGGTATACGTAACAGATGATTTTTATTGTTAGGAATGATATGTTTGAAATTGAAGTATTATAATTTTAAACCAACCACTTTTATGAAATATAATTGCTATGCTAGATGAAAAGTTTAAGTTTTGAAAGTGCGTAGTGAATATTTTTTATTTGTTTTAAATATCATATAATAAAAAATTAAACTGCAATCTACCTCTAATTTGTTGGGTTAGTTAATTTAGTTTATAAAAAGACGTAGTTATTTTAATGACGGAAATGTTACAAAGGTTGCTTGTTTGTTGTATAACAGATAGAACCAAAATCCATTTTCAGTTGCAACGAGAAAGTAGTTCCATTAATTTTAATTAGTTTACATATGATTATTTCTTGAAATTCAACAATTATAAATTTTCCTAAAAGAGTATTTTGGGAATATTTCAATATTGTCGATTGCAATATTTTGGCTTTGATATATATATATATATATATATATATGTATATATATTATATTATGGAGATAATCTGCTATAGAACTTGTTATCAAACTCTTTGGGTAGGGGCAAATGAAAGTGTAACAATACGTCTCAAAATCATTGTTTCTGTAATATTTTGTCCCTTCCCATGTCACAACAATCTTAAGATTTTATGATGGAAAATATGTCACATTAATGGCATTTAAAGTTATGAATCAAGATTTTGTGAAGTTAGACAGTTCAAACTATATTCGTTGAAAGGAAGAATGTTACGTTTCTGCTTAATTGTTTTAAATATATATATCTTATGTGTCGGATCCAAAGCTTCAACCTTTGACGCCGCCAAGTGAAAATGACACGGGTGATAACATCATTAAATATAGGAAGAAGCATGAGGAAGATTAATTCCTTTGTAGAGAACATATCTCATATGGTGATATGTAGAGTTTTAGTGTAGGGGTGTTTGACTTTCTGTTGGTTTCAAGACCAAAAGAGATTAAAACAAAGTCCCCAAGGTATCAGAATTATTTTTGTTGGCTATGCAAAAAGTTCAAAAGATTATAGAGTTCTTGATTTAGATTCAAGTGTTATTGTTGAATCAAGAGATGTTCGAGTTTCTTGAGAATAGATTTTTGAAAGACAATAACTCTGAAATAGAAAATCAAGCACTTTTGACCCATTTAAATCTTAATTCTTCTTTAATATATATATATATATATATATAAAGATAATAATATAATCAATGAACCTAGGAGAATTTAAAAGAGTTAGAAAACATAAGTCTTTATACCTTGATTTTATTTCATCTCAATCCATTGTTTTTTTTCGGTAGAAGGAGATAGAAATAAAGTTCTTAACAAGATACCTATTTTGTTTGTCATAGAATTTGATCTTAAAACTCTTGGTGAAGTAGTAACTTCAAGAGATGCACCCTTTTAGAAAGAGGCTATAAATGAGAACATGAATTCGTTATTATCTAATCAAACTTAAGACTTTAGTGGGTCTACCACCAGGATCTAAGCCAATAAAATGCAAGTGGATATTTTAGAAGAAAATACAATATTAATGGAAGTATTCAAACGTTTAAGAAAAAGTTAGTAGCAATACGTTTTACACAAAAGAAAGAAATATATTATTTTAATACTTATGCACCGGTAACAAGAATTACATCTATTAGAATGTTAATGGCATTAGCATCAATTTATAATTTACATGTACATGAAATGAAATGGATGTTAAAACTTCATTTTTGAACGGTGATATTGATGAGAAAATATATATGAAATAACTAGAAAAGTGTTTACTTTACTTGAAAATGAAAAAAGAAAAAAAAAAAAAAAGTATTTTAATTTTGATGTACTCTGCGAATTTGCCATTGAATATGTTAGCAAACTCTTTCTCCCAAAGGAAAGTATAACAACAACACGTTTCAAAACCATTGTTTCTATGATATTTTCTCCATGCACTCAATTTAACAGAATTTAGATCACGATAAAATGTTTGTTACTAATATCAAAACGTCATTTTTTTTAACACATTTACTTGCAAACTTCGTCCTCAAATTTTTCCTCCAAAATTGCTTCTAAAGTTTGTGTGTAAATTCTTAAACTTATCATCTCTACAATAAAAAAAAAAAACAAATCTTAACTAGGTTATTCGCTTAACAACCTTTCATGTTGAACCTTATTTCAAGAATAGTTATAAAAATATTACTTGAATTAATGTTTGTAGTCGATTCAATGGTATGCATGTAAAATGACACCACATACAATATGTTTGATTCGATTAATCTCTACTTAACCTTAAAAATAAAATTAATAAATGTTCAATAAATACCAACTTATATTTTGTATTTTCATTCTGCAACAACTTCAACATCAAATGTCCTCATAATACTGTTCCCATAATACTGTAAGAAGATTAAACGGCATGGTTAAACAGGCAGCTTAATGTCACGGACTGATTTTTCCGTGTGGCCTTAGACACAAATATGGAACAATATGCGCTAAGTCAGTCTTACTTTACAAAAACACAAAAACCACAAAGAAAGAGATAAAGAAAGAGTGCACAAAAAATTGCAGAGATTTGATTTGCATAAAGTTTGAATTACTTTGGCCTATTGCGGTTTCTCTATTTATACACAAACAATGTACAATGAACGGCTGAAAATAAACTCTATAATATAATCTAACGGCCTACAATTACTACCTTAATTGTAATATCTAGAATAATAAGGATTTTCTTATATACATAGAGTATTTCCTATTTAATACAAGGCTTTCTAATTACTGCAATATCTCCTAATTAAGCTAGAAAGCTGTAGTCTTAATTAATTTAAGAAAGTGCTGTTGTAACCTCAATGTGTGCAGCTCTTGTTTAGAAAAATCTGGGCATAATCTACTACTCTACAGTAGCGTAATCTACTGCATATTTTGCTGCAGCGTAATTCCTGCTGTGGCGTAACAGATCTGTTGGGGCGTGACATACTCCCCGCCCAATCAAGCGACGTCCTCGGCACGCTGCTACTGGTAGTCACAAACCTTGTCTTTAAACTGCCACAAGGTTGTATCAAGTTCCCAGCTTGCTTCGCTATCAGGCAAGCCCTTCCACTTGGCGAAGTACTCACGACTCAACGAATAGTTTTGTCTTCAAACAATCCAGTCATCAAGGATGATTTTTGCTTCCTTGTTGAAAGTTGTGTTTATGCGCAAAGGTTGCCGCTTTGGCTTGCTATGCTTAGGATCATCTGCATCTCCATGGTAAGGCTTGAGATGACTTGCATGGAAAATTGGATGTAGTCTAAGCCTTGAAGGTAACTCTACCTTATATGATACATTACCCACCTGCTTAGCAATAGGGAATGGACCCTCATACTTCCTAACCAACCCCTTGTGTAGTGGACGTGTGGGTTTATGTTGCTGGGGCAGAATCTTCACTAGCACCATGTCGTCAACATTAATTCCACATATTTCTGCTTTTTGTCAGCCCACTTCTTCATCCGTTTCGCCGCCTTGTTGAGGTATACTCTTGCAATATCCGTCTGCTCATGCCATGAATTGGCAGCTTTATACGCTGTTGGGGAGCACCTTTTATAACTTGAGACAAGCGTATGGGGCATGAGAGGCTGCTGCCCAGTAGCTAACTCGAACGGGCAGTGATTGGTAGACTCGCTCCACTGCAAATTATAGGAAAACTGTGCCACATCTAGTAGGCATGCCCAGTCATGCTTTGTTGCACTCACAAAGTGCCGCGGATACAGCTCCAGTAAAGCATTCACTTGCTCAGTTTGCTCATCAATTTGGGGGTGAAAGCTTATCGAGAAGTGGAGCGCTGAGCCCATGAGCTTGAATAGCTCAGTCTAAAATCTCCTAGTAAAGCGAGGGTCACGATCGCTGATGATCGACTGCGGTAAGCCCCAATGCTTAACCACGTGCTTGAAGAAAAGCCTTGCGATCTCCTTTGCGGTACAGTCCTTTGGTGCTAGAATGAAAGTCGCATACTTGGAGAACCGATCAACTACCACAACGACAGTCTCTATCCCATCAGATTTCAACAACACCACTATAAAGTCCATGGAGATGCCCTCCCATGTCTCTTCGGAATGGGCAATGGTTCCAGCAAGCTTATTGGACTTTGGTGTTCACTTTTGTCTTATTGACATGTAAGGCAAGTTCGCACAAACTGTTCCACGTTGTCTCTCATTTGAGGCCAATAGTATGCCGCTTCAAGCAATGCCCTCGTGCGCTTTTGGCCTAGATGACCTGCCTACTTAGTTTCATGGCATTCGTTGATGAGATTCCACCGCAAGTTCCTCCACTTTGGTACATAAACACACTGCCTTTTGGTGTAGAGAAACCCATCTTCTACCTAAAACCACTTGGTTTTTCTCGTTTATGCCAAATCCATGAGATGCTTAACTAGCGGATTATGCTGCATACCTTCAGTAATGAGGCTAAGAATCTCCCCTTACAGCTTGCTAACAGCTACAAACTCAGCCTTCCGACTTAAAGCGTCTGCCACCACATTGGTCTTGCACGATTTGTACGCCAACTCAAAATCAAACTCCGTAAGAAAATCCTGCCACCGTGCTTGTTTCAGGCTGAGCTATTTTTGGTTTTGGAAGTAACTTGTGGCTGCATTGTCCGTTTGCACCACAAATTTTGTTCTAAGCAAGTAGTGTCGCCAAGTACGCAGTGCATGAATGATTGCTGTCATTTCTTTTTCCTGCACAATATAACGCTGCTTCGTATCGTTGAGCTTCCTGCTCTTAAATGCTATCGAATGTCCCTGCTGCATGAGGACATTGCCGATGGCAAAACCTGATGCATCCGTTTGAACCTCGGATGGCAATGCATAGTCGGGCAATACGAGTACTGGCTCCTTCATCACTGCACGCTTCAAACTGTTGAAAGCATGTTGACATTCTTCAGACTAGTCCCATGATCTAGAATTCTTCAACAAGTCGGTGAGAGGTGCAGCTATTCCCAAATAGCCCATGATGAACTTTCGATAGTAGTTTATCAACCCAAGGAAGGATTGCAACTCCGCGACTTTTGAGGGTGGATCCTAATCCGCGATTGCTCGAATTTTAGACCTATCCATGAGAAGCTTCCCTTCCTTAATTTTATGTCCAAGGAACTCAACTTCTCACTATACAAAT
The DNA here is from genome assembly GCA_035584115.1 of Cedrela odorata. Taxonomy (NCBI): domain Eukaryota; kingdom Viridiplantae; phylum Streptophyta; class Magnoliopsida; order Sapindales; family Meliaceae; genus Cedrela; species Cedrela odorata. Next base: position 62,178 of record JAXCLQ010045426.1, on the reverse strand, counting down.
AAGCACTTCTCCCGCTTTACGTACAGCTGGTTGGCCTGCAGTATTTGAAAAATTGCCTGCAAGTGCACCGCATGTTCTTCGAGTGTGTCGCTGCACACTACTATGTCATCCAAGTACATTACCACAAACATGTCTAGAAATGGGTGGAAAATCTGGTTCATCAAAGTGCAGAAATTGGTGCATTGGTGAGACCGAAAGGCATGACCAAGAACTCATATGCACCATACCGCATCATGTATGCTGTCTTAGGTTCGTCGCCAAGAGCTATGCGAACTTAGTAGTAACCTGACTGCAAATCAAGTTTGGAGAAGAACTTTGCTTTACTAAGACGATCAAACAAGTCAATAATAAGAGGAATGAGACACTTATTTTTTATTATTTTCTTGTTTAAGGCGGTGCAATAGTCGATGCATATCCGCAGCGAATTATCATGCTTAAGCTAAAACAACACCGGTGCCCCATATGGCGCCTTTGAGGGTTGAATGTACCCTACGTCTAGCAGCTCCCCTAGTTATTTTAACAACTCCGCCAACTTCTGTAGGGCGCCATCGCTGGTGGTATCACCTCCGATTCCAACTCAATTCTGTGATCCACCTCCTGCCGAGGTAGTAATTTCTTTGGTAAGGCGTTCGACATCATATCCTTGTGCTCTGCAAACACCTTCGCAATTTCTAGCGGTGATGCAAACTCTTCACTGTCCACAGCTTCATCCGCCTTCTATACGGTTGTAAGGAATGTCTCTTCCCCGCGACTGACACCTTTCTTCACTTGCATCGCTGAGAGAAGAGGGGTGTTGGCAGTAGGTTTTACTACTGCAGGCACCATGCAAGGACCTCCTTCCAGAATACACAACGAGTTGTATCACTGTATCGGTACGGCATTAAACTATCACAGAAAATCTATCCCTAACACTGCATCAAAATCGTTGAGAGGTGCTACAAAAAAATTTACCTTGTTGCATCAATTTTCCAAGTGCAGATCGACACTCTGAACTACACTATCAAGAGATTTGGCTTCCGCATTCACTGTTTTGAGGAAGTCGCTCCCTTTTTCCGCTCGAAGACCCAAGCGCTTCTCCTTCGCATTTTTGATGAAGTTGTGTGAAGCTCCGGTATCCAACAGTGCATAAGTCTTCTTCCCAATGATGCATGCCTCGACATGCATGAGAGCCTTGCTGTGCGAGTGTTAGGCACTGGTTTAGCCTTAAACGGTTTGAGTTGCTACAAGTTTCCCATGCTTGTCTGCTTCACCGCCGCTTCTTGTGCCTCAAACATGGCGTTGAACGCCTTCTTTAATAGACAGTCCTTGACCCAATGGCCTCTATTGCAGAGAAAGCAATTTGTCTTTGGCTTACTTCCACTTTTCCCATCTTTGTTTTGTTGAGGTTGAGAATCCCGCACTCCTCCACCATTATTGGGCTTATTTGGTGCTTCGACTTTCTCGCTTATCCCTTGTGGAAATCCATTAGCGTCTCAACTACGGTTAGGGCAGTGGCGACATCCTTAACATCTCGCCGCTTGATTTCAGAAAAAGCCCATAGCTGCAGCTTTTCATAAAAGTTGAAGAGTCAGTCCTCATCGCTCATGTTTGGAATTTGAAGTATGAGGCCAGAAAACTCCTCACACATACTCCGTAATAGATTTGTTTTGCTTCAGCTCCTTCATTCTCTTGCGAGCATTATACGACACATTTTCTAAATAGAATTGGCGTTTGAGCTTCTGCTATAGCATGCCCCAAGTGTCGATGATGTACTATCCTTTCTGAATTTCTGCATGCTTTCTACACCACCAAGAAAGTGCATGATCGAAAAAGTAGAGGGTTGCAATACTTACATTATCTTGTTCATTCCACAAACCGATTGCCTCAAAATATCGCTCCATCTACTAAAAGTAGTCATCTAGCTCCTTGGCATTCCACTTTCTACCGTACGCCTTAGGTTTGGAAGCTTCATCTCTTGGGGTATGAGCAGCCCCATGAGAAGAGCCAACCCTGCTGGCTACAGCTCTCTTGCAAAGGCTAATATCACCTTTTGCATCCTCCAAGCCGCTATGCAACAAATCCATTTGTTGTTGCATGGTCTCCAACATCCCCAGAATTTTGGCTTTAAATGCTTCCTGCCCTTGACGTCGCTTCTCCTCAGTGGAAGGGGTGGAACTGTGGATGAGCTCTTGTAGCTCTTTACCTTGAGCAGCCAACCCGCTTTCTAGGTTCTCCACAGTTTGCTTCAAACTGTCAAATCGATCCTCCGCATCAGCTAGCCCTTCCATCACCTTCCCCATGGTAGTGCTGAGTTCATTAAGAGCATCACAGGACTTGCTCTGCCCTCTAGTCCATTCCCCCTCTGTAGGATTGGATTCCCTAACATGCATCTCTTTGTTTAGTGCCATAGCGCTTTTCTTTCTTTCTTTGAAATTTTCGCTCTAATACCAACTATCACGGACTAATTTTTTTGTGCGGCCTTAGACGCAAATACAGAACAATATGCGCTAAGTCAACCGTACTTCACAAAAACACAAAAACCACAAAGAAAGAGATGAAGTAAAAGTGCACAGAAAACTGCAGAGATTTGATTTGCATAAAGCTTGAATTACTTTGGCCTATTGTGGTTTCTCTATTATACACAAACAATGTACAATGAACGGCTAAAAATAAACCCTACAATATAATCTAACGGCTTACAATTACTGCCTTAATTGTAATTTCTAAAATAATAAGGATTTTCTTATATACATAGAGTATTTCCTATTTAATATAAGGCTTTCTAATTACTGTAATATCTCCTAATTAAGTTGGAAAGCTACAGTCTTAATTAATTTAAAAAAGTGTTGTTATAGCCTTAATGTGTGCAACTTTTATTTAGGAAAAATCTAGGTATAATCTACTGCGCTATAGTGGCGTAATCTGCTGCATATTCTACTGCAGCATAATAGATCTGCTAGGGCGTGAAATCTTGGCGGGACATTAAGCTATTGTCATTGCTTACTATCAATAGAGTGAGAGAAAAGAATAGTAGCGGATTGAGTTTGGAATGGATATCTCTAAACTCGCATTTAAAAAAAATTTAACACTATACCCGCATCAAACCCATAACATACTTGATAATTTATTATTAAATTCGCTTAAACGGATATTTAACATTTATCAAATCTGCATAGATATTTACAAATTTTTAACAGATTTTTATCGGTATTAGTATAATTTAAATTAAATGAATTTTATAAATGTATGTACATATATCATAATTTTACTAACTTAAAATTTTAAATTAAAATAGTAATAATAATTTATACAAATTTTAAATTTAAAGTTAATAAACAATATTGAATATTATCAACTCATTATTTTTTATCTATTAGAATGTATCAATAGTTCATAATTAATATCTCCAACTTAAATTAAATAATTTAATTTTAAAATTTATATATATATATAATTAATAATTAGATGAAATAAATAATTATGTATTATATAGAATAATTGTCAGAATAAAAATATTTAAAAAATGATGAATAATAAGATAATATAATAGATAAATGAATACAAATAAATGCGAATAAAAATATTCGCAAATATCCGTTACAAATATTCGCGAATATCTATCCACACCCGTATCTATCTCAAACTCGTTGCGAGTTTTAAATTTATTTATCAAATCCATCCCATAAACATCGAATAGTAATAAATTTGTGAACAAAATTACCATCCCTATTAAGAGCATAAAACATACCGCTCACAAGCATTTGAAAACTGTGAATGTCAAATATCATGATCCATCAAAATCCTATATTATAGTAAATCACGGAGCAATAACCAATATGAAGATAAATCACAACATATTATCTGATTGCTTGCAAACCTAACTTCCTATCAAACTTACAGAATCAATCCCACAGGGAAACCATGTGTGTTTTGGTGTAACTCTCATAACACAAAACTTATGGAATCATTTATGATATTTATTTTTGATTGGACACTTCCTTAATTCACCAAGTGAACTTAAATACAATCCGAGACTTCAAAACCTGGAGATATACCTCACAGGTGCCAGATTTCAAAAAATAAGGACAGAAAAATGGCCACAGATTGAATAAACGAACTATCAGAAGGTTAATCTTCAAGCTCAATAATCTTAACCACGGATGAATCCCCAACTTTCTGGCAAACGACTACTCGGTCATGTGACTTTATAACTCCTGAAGCCTTTCCATGATCAAGAGCAACCTTCAGTACCGACTCATTTGTTGCATTTGTAGACTCCGCCTGGAAAGAACAAAGCAAGATATCAGATTCCCCTTATAGAAGAACATTAAGACCCTTGTCCTTCCCTACAAAAAAATATAATAATAAAAGGCAAAATGGAAAAGGAAGAAGCAACAGAAACTGTATCAATCAGCAAATTACTAAAAGTGGCTTATTGAGTACAGAAGATAATATTACAGACTAAGTTGGACCATAACAAATCTATGCTCTTCGCATAGTTAGCTACTTCAGAACCAAGGTTCAAATCCACCCAGGAGTTGCGATAGGTTGCAACCAACAGAACACAAGAAACAGTCGAAGTACAAAGCTCTTAATCAAGACCAAGTTTTTCAATCAACCTAGGGAAGGCCAGGGCCATCCTATTTAACAACCTTCATCAGCCCTAAGACATTTTAGGGGTGAGCAACGGTTCCAGTCCAACCCAGGACCAACAAGAACCGAAGTTCGGTTTTGGAACCAGAACCGGTTCTTTTACGGTTGGTTCCGATTTCAAATGTGTAGAACCAATTTTAATCGGTTCGGTTTCGGTTCTAAAATCTTTGGGATTTTCCTTGAAAAATTAGAGCACTTGTCTTTAAAGTTAACGTTTGGTGGCTTTAATGAATCTGGTTTTCGTACTAGAACTTAGGACACCGGTATGATTTCTGGTCTTAATCCATGGATGTTTCTTGTAAAAAAAAGTTGTGAACTATGTCTTGTTTTAGCTTCTATATCTACTAATATGGTTTACTTGGATTATGTAGCCAAATCATAGTATTAAAATATCGTAATGGATGTTTCTTGTAAAAAAAAGTTGTGAACTATGTCTTGTTTTAGCTTCTATATCTACTAATATGGTTTACTTGGATTATGTAGCCAAATCATAGTATTAAAATATCGTAATTCATTTTTCTAGTGATTGTAATTCATTGTTGGAGTTAAAATTGGGCTGCAACAACTCATCTTTCCAATTTTTTATTACCTTATGTTACTTATGCCCATTATAATATATATTTTTCTTTTATTTGTTAATGTTTACAAATATAAACACGACTGCTGCTTGTCACTCACTCTCAGCTCTAGTTACTTGGACAGAAAATAGCATATCAGTTTGTTTTTCCTTTGAATCAGTGTGTTGAATAGAAAATGAGTTAAATAGGGTACCCTAAAACCGATTGGAACTGAACCGGAACTGATAAATAGGGTAGGTTCATGTTCTAAAATTTAGGAACCAAATTTTTTTAGAGTAGGTTCCAATTCTGAGTGGAACCGGAACCATACCCTATTTTGCTCACCCCTAGGACCTTTATGTAGACATCCATGCTTGGCCACTAAAAAAATTGCCCAAATCATGAGTTTCGCCTAATTGTCTCGACAAAATGCCTACCATGTTTTAATATCATGCTAACACCATACCAATAAAGTAAAAGGGAAATAACAAGTGGAGAGAACTTACAGGATGTCGTGGATCAGCAAGCATGGGAAAGAGACCTCTCACAATTAGTGACTGCCTTGCCTGAAGATTAATTAAAAAGGAGGATACACATTTTTCATTAGCTTGGATACACTGGGAATGGTAGACAATTAAAGTTCTAATAATGTAAAAGGAACATATAAATACAAAAGGCAGTATTTTCAATAAAACTTTAGTTTTCAGAAATTAATTAGTGTAAAATAATCAAAGTAGATGTCACTAGAATTGTGGCATTATTAGCATCATCCAACTGTCAACGCTTACCAGTCATGTATACTCAGTAAAACAAAACTTCTTAATGCGATAATCCAGAAAAACACAGATTCATAAACTCCATAAGATATACAATTTCAGAGAGCATTTTATCGGGCAATTTCCACCTTCAAATATTTGTAAGGACCCCTCAACTTCAAATGCAGTTCAAATAACCAAACAGTCCCCACTGAGCTTAAATGGATTGCATGCACATTAAGTCTTAAATCTCGTTCACTTAAATGCAAGTTAAGAAGATTCAATGATATTTTTTTTTGTTTTGTAACAATTTGAATGAGGACAAGCAATAACTTGAAGAGATTCTTCACGTTATTAATGTCTCCATAATAGAGACGATCAATTTCAACAAGTCAAAAAGCATTAGAAATAAAACAAATATTTTTTCCCCAACTGGATAATTAGTAGGAGTCAGTGCAGCAAATGAATTATAAAAAAATCAGTCAAGCCACTACCTCAAAAGCTCCACTAAAGCTCCATTTTAGTTGATTTGTTTTAAGGCGTGGGATGACAACTGATAGAACTGGCATTGTTGGCCTGTACTTAGCAATCAATCTGCAGTATTTAAACAATGTATTTAGAATCTTCTAGACACAAGCCACTATGAAGAGCTTAAAAAATTAGGAAATCAGTTGAAGCATCAATGCCCCTGGAACCCAGCTTGTCCACTGAGAAAGACAAGTACCTTGCAGCTCTTCCTGATGAAGTGAAGCATATAATGACAGATGCCTTCACTTTTATGGCTGCCCTTACCTAGAAAAGAGTTGAAAATTGGTCTGTAAGCAAGCATTTTGAAATATACAACTATTCTGACTTTAAAGCAAGGGTTTTAATTACAGAGACTAAAGCAATGATATTATGGTAGAAAGAAAATACTAAAGAAGCACAAAGATTCATTACCGCTGAGGAAGCAATAGATTCTAAGTGGGTCATTGGCTCTCCAACATATTTGACAGTCTTCTTGAAATAAAGGTCTTGATTGAAAACCTTCTCCGCCTATATGCATTATGGAAATTGAGGTGAAGAAATTTAAATGCAACATGAAAAAGAAAAGATAAATGCTACTCATTGAATCAATACTTCAAATTCCAGGGCACATTTACTATTACTAAATCCATTTTCATGTCAAACCCAACAAATTTGATCACCCTGAATGCCAAGTAGAATCTACAGCAATGTGCATAAAATATCCAAACCAAAATCTTATGAATAATTTGTAAATTGTATTACACATGAAAAAAAAAATAATGAGCGTTGCAGTATCATTGGTTATGGCATAAGCATCATAAATTTGTTTGTTTTCTTATACTAAGATAAAGTGAATGGCCTTCTTGCATGGGAGATTTTAGCGTATTGGGAGTTGAATGGATGTCGTAATGTAGAAGGAATTGGTTTCATACAACGGGAACCTTTTGTAAATGGTTATGGAGCATTATATAAACACAATGGTCATTGGAGTGAGAGAGTAGTCATTTGACTTAAAAACAATCTAGATTCAATCATGTGTCACTCAGAGAGCACCTGCCTGAATACAAGTGAAAAGACGATGATTAAACATGCACAGGGTACACATTTCAAGAACAAATAAAAATAATTTATTCTAAGGAGAAAACACTGTTTTCTAACTGAACCATGCAAAATCAGATATCCAGGCCCAACTAAAAAATGAAAGAGTACAAAATATGTACCAGATAGTTATAAATATTACCAAAGTCACTCCTTTAATTTATTAAGATACAGAAGAAGCCTGAAATCAAGTTTAACTTGCTTTTATCCAGAAACAATGTTGCTTAATCAACGAGCATATCAGTGGTTCAAAGAAATAATTTACCTCAGCACAAATTTTGCCAACGACAGAAATAGTTTCAACAGGGTATAATCCACGCAAAGTCTCAGCACCAAGAAGAATTGCATCACTTCCTGCATGTATCAGAAAATATAACAATAAGTTACTAATTATGTGTCATATCTGTATATAATTCAGTTAAAATGTAGACGCGTTAAATAAAATCAACAAAGAAATGAATAGTATCCAACAACCATATTCAGATACTGAACGCAATTATACTCCTCGAAGTCACAGAATTTTAGAAAGGGCTCAAAAGCAAAAAGAGTTAAAAGAGTTGCAAAATAATGATGCACCATCCAATACAGCATTTGCAACATCAGTTGCTTCTGCACGAGTTGGTCTCAGGTTGTCAGTCATACTGTCCACAACACGGGTAACCACAGCAGGCTTTCCTGCCATGTTACACTTGTAAAGGGCAGCTTTTTGAAATAAGAACACCTGCAAAGTACATAGAGATCTATAAGCCACAAGCTCAACCTTATTCATTATTGGCAAATAACTATTTGCATGACATGTTTCATCGATATTCTTGACTTTTTCTAAATTGTTAATAATATATATGCAAGGAGAATGATAGATGTTTTGGCTTCATAAGTTCTTAAAACAATAATAAGTCATGCTTCTTTAAAAATTTTGGGTAAACAATAATGGCAGGTGATAGATACTCTCGTATCATTTTGCATCAATATATTTAAAATATTAATTTGAAGTAACCAATAGTATTGATTTACCATTAAAATTTTAATCTAAAATTGTTCTTAAAATTTCAGCAGTACAAATATTCTTCTTTTTATTATATTCAGTTATCTAGTTTTTGAAAATTACTTTTGAATCATACGTCAAATGGAAACTTAGATTTCCCCTCAGTGAATAGATCAACTTCCGATCATGATGCTAGAATCTCATATTAACCTGTCCTCTTTAAACAAATATAAACATTTTAGTGTGCTTATAAATAATATTATAATGACTTAAGAATTTGCTACAATAAATGCAAATTTAATGATTTGGGGAATTCTTATACTACAACTTGAAACATAAAGGTTATGCTAATAAAACATTAGATTCGACATTTTTATTAAGGTTAGTCATATAATTACGATCTCTATACATGAGCAACTTATACAAATGTGAAAGTATGTACTGCAATATATTATATAACACCAGCATGTTGGAAGGGCAAAACTACAACTGAACACCAATTAAATGATGCTTTGTTCAAGTTAGAAAGCTGACCTTCTCAGGTGGAAGATCAATACCCAAATTTCCACGGGAAAGAATAATACCATCTGCTTCTTGAAGGATCTCATCAAAATGGGTCAATCCCTGAAAGGAAAACATAAGTGAATAAACATAATTTCAAAATGAAATCCTTCAATATGAAAACTTGTCCAAAAACAGTGTCAATCTTATAAGAAAACAATATGTGCAACACACCTCTACATTCTCAATCTTTGCAAAAATTTGAGTTTGATAGAGGTCACCTAACTTGGAAAGATACTCACGAGCCTACATCGCAACATAAAATGTCCTATCATCAAAATATTCTGATAACATTACTAAATTTCGGAAAAATGCAGCAAACATATCATTATAGGAAAAGACAATATAGTTGCACTAAATCCAAAATAATGATTACCTGGCGGACATCTTCTGCATGCCGGGTATATGACAACGACAGGAAGTCAATTTTGTTTTTAACTCCCCAAGTACTAATAACCTGAACAATCGTGAAGGACACAAAATTATAAAGTCTGGGCACCAACCCAAATATTATTGTAAAGATAGAGAAACCCAATAGCATATTACATCAACTTCTAAATCTAGTAAAACAAAACTAGGATTTACCTCCTTATCTTTATCAGAGAGTGTTGGCAGTTCAATACGAATTTGCGAGGCATGCAGAGTGAATAATGACCCAGCCAATGTTGCAGAGTTCTTTATCATGCAAATCACATCATCTCCTTTCACTTCAGAAACCTAGTCAATCCCAATTCAAACATAACAGTCATACAAGGACTATAACCAGGTTTACTAAATTGCTACGGAGAAGAAAATTTCATTAAATAATAATTCATTTCACAAAACATACTGACTAGACAACTAAATTGCCAGAAACCAAAATTTCTGGTGGAAACAAAAGAATCTGTTTTGAGGACCTTAGCCATGTAGGTTGAATATCCCTTACCTCCAGCCATACAGAAGTAGTCTCACTTCCAGTGAACAAGTAATGACCGATAAAAATGGTGTCCCCCTTCTTCACTGCCTGCAAAACCAAAATTACAGGTTTATTTGTCAAAAAAATTGCAGTAAGAAAGATCATAATTTATTATGCAAAAATATGCTCAAGTAACTACAAAATTCATCAAGACAAATGGGAAAGCCAACAATTTCCAAGAATTTAGACAGCACTGATTAAAATAGTTACAAGAATTATCTACATATGATATGAGAAACACTAAACGTTGAGCAGTGAAAAAAGTAACATAAACGAGAAACAACAAATGTTAAACCTTTGAAAGTCCATCAAAATTGATGGGCAAGACTTCTGAAGAGGCTTCTTGTCCACGATCAGGTGTGAGAATAACAGAAGCATCTGCCTCCAGTGAAATAGACTTCTCACGCTTATTAACAACCTGCAACTCTGCACCCACTGTGTCCAACATAACCTGAAAGCCAAATACCAGAAACCCAATTCACTCCATTTCTTCATTTAAATGGCAAACAAACAAACTAAACACTGTTAGAAACTGAACAATAATCCTATAACACATAACCAAACTATGCATATAACAATCTCAAACTTACAGCACAAAGCTTCTTAGTGTTCTTAACAGCTGCCTTCAGATTCTCCAAAGTCTCTTGGTGGTATTCAGGATCGCACCATGAGAAATCAAACCGGGCCACTACCAAAACCAGAGCATACCACGCATCAGATATTGCTAAAAAATCTAACAATCTTGACTCAGCCAAAAAAAAAAAAAAACAAACAGAAAAAAATTAACAAGCTTCTTAAAAAATATTACAAAAAGAAAGTTGAAAGGAATCTACCAGACATTCCAGCTTTAAGGCAACCAGATATAACCTCAACAGATCGAGATTTAGGGCCAAGTGTGCCAACAATCTTGGTCATTGCCGGGAAGAAACTCTGCATAATATTCAAATCTATAAATCATATCACTCACCAAAGATGATTAATTGTAGAAATTAGAAAGATGATCTGACACCAAAGATCAAAAATTAGAAATAAAATCAAAACTTGAAAAAGGGAAAGCGAATACTTACGGCCTTGGATGGCTCAAGGATTGAAGCCATCCTGATAGGCTCCTCTAGAAGCAAGTGACTTGAATGCATCTTTCACTGAAAAGAGAGCTGAGAGAACCGTCCAGACGCACAGATTGGCTTGCTTTGGTTTGACTGGCGTGAACAACCGACGGAGATTTGATTAATTGTTCTTGTTTTTTGAATGTTTAAAAAAGTTGGGCCGTAGAATGTGCTTCATTATATTTTCTTACTTTTTGATTCACTCGTCTAATTTTTTATTTTATAATTTTAATAATATAAAAAATAAAAGAAACCTGGTTCACTTTTGGATTCTATTTCTAAATGGCCCAACTAAGTCCAAAAACAATTTTAGCCAAGCCCTTAAATCCCTTGTAATGCTAACCAAAAACATAACCTATAGACGAAACTACACCTATGGGTTTTGCTGTAAAATTGAAAATTCAAGAATCAGTTGTACCCAAAATTTGACACTCATTTGTGTTCGGGCCACTTGACCATTTTCGGCGATTAGACTATCGATATGAGGGGACGAAGGTTCTTCTCATCACTGACAAGTTTGCTTTCACATTCAGAGGTACATGATACCAACCATAATTTGTTTAAATCTTATCTTTATGTTATTTGGAATAATTTAGGATTAGAAAATGATGCTTAGGTTTTAGAAACTAAATAGGAATAGTTTAAATGCATGCTAAAGTTGAATTTTTTACATGGGATTGAGTTGAAAAAACTGTGGAACAATTGGGTTAGGAAGAAGATGAATTATCTTTCCTCGATAAATTAAATTTTTGCGTGGGATTGAGTTGAAAAAGAAGTGGAATGGCCAGGTTAGGAAGAAGATGAGTAGTTTCCCTCGACGAAGATAGTTTGCATGCTGCTTATTCTCTATGAATTCGTTGAGAGAAAACATAATACATGTTGTCTTGGTTTACATAATGTTGTTTTCCCTTTTGTTTGATTCTTCCTTTATCCTATATGATGTAAAAACTTTTATTCATCATTTTTATCATGTATTTAATATCACAATTAATTTGTAGGAGTTAACGCAGAATGGGCAAACCGATTAACAATGTTAGTAAGGTATTCAATATGAAGGAAGAAGAGTTTTTTTTTCAACGATTATGACTTCATTATCCCACATGTCAGCACTCGGCTCTCATCTAGATAAGGTAGAAGTCGAGTGAGGAGTAGCTTGGCTTATTTGCCAAATCATGTTTTGGGTGATTTTTTAATGTGTAGAAGCTTGTGTTCTCGGGGATACTAAGAGAAATGTAGACTAAATGACTAAAATATGAGCAGTAGTTATAGTTTCTAGTATATGATCATCTCATACATTTCTCCAAGTTCAGGGATGCCGAGGAACATAAGGGGGATTCATCTCCTGCATGACAAGTTCTTTCCTAGAACACAACAAATTAAGTAGAAACAATTAGATAAGTTTTTTAAACATCTCAAATCCAGAAATGTTATCGACAAGTGATGGATCCTACTATTACCATAAGCCTCTAATAAACCTTGTTATAACAACTTGACTTTAATAAACAAATATGACATCCACGTACACATGCAGTTCTAAAATGGGCTTCTTGCCTGAAACCATGCATACATACATATATATATATATATATCAACTATATCAAAGTTTACACATATTTTCTGTACATGTACATGATTTCAAAATACAACAAAATGTTGACTACATTCTGTTTGAACGTAGGACTCCCTACTATGCATGATAGACTTGACCCACACTAGTGACTGCAGCCATCTTTCTCTTTCTTACATGTCTCCACAAAAATCAGTCATGGCTTACCAATATGGACGGTCCTGCAAAACTATGGAGTAAGAAGGGTTGAATATTTTTAAAACACTAGGTGAGTAGAGCTAAAAACATTTAAATTAAATCATTAAAAAAAAAATAAATAATCTAAAATAAATCTTGTTAGGAAAATCTACTGAACTAAAGTAAAAGTAAATCATATTCAAACTCTGCCACATTTAAATCTCTTTTCTAAAACTGAAAACATCAATACACTACGTCCGGGAATGTATCATCCGGTAGTTTAAATATACTACACCCGGAAATGGGTCATCTAGTTGTTATAAAGGAGATGAACCAGGAGCATCCCCCTAATTCTCCCATCTACGAACCGTGCACGTTGTTAAATATTATGTATCTGAGAGGTTCCATAAAAATAAAACAACATCTCAAATATCTTATTTAAAATACTTTTCTCAAAACTAAGTATTAAAAAAAACATAGTAAACCTCGTCTTTCTCAAATACTAAATTTCAACACCAGTTCTCAAAATGCTCTTTCTAAAACTCATGCTAAATCATTATAACATCATAAAGTCATAAAATTCAATAAATAAGTTATATCAAACTAAAACAGTAAATCTCATCAAGATTTGATCACAAGTATAAAAATCGGCAAATCACATAAAATTTATGCAAATCTTTAAAACTCGTCCTTTCCTTATCAATAATAATCTCAAATGCTTTTTCAAAAAAAAAATAAATAAAGAGAGTAAGTACTCCATTAAAAAATTTAGAACGTGACCAACAAAACTATGGTGGAGTTAATGGTGGATCTTGTTATCGATCTACAAACAAACATTTTTGTTAGAACAATGTCTTTTCATAATTATACAGCATAAGCAAACAACAAGTTATTTATGAATTATCATCTCCATTGATAAATTGGGGTATCTAGGATCTCTACGGATTTTATGAAATCAAATTCGAAGTTACAAAAGTTAAGAAATTACCAAAACAATTTCTGTCCTTTAATATGCAAATTTGCTGACCATACACTAATTTCAAAAATTCATTACGGTCATTCGGTATGGAATTTGGAGTTGAAATTTTTACAAGGTATGCTCTTATGAGTCTAGTTTTAGCACGTTTTCACGAATTTCGATTCCATTACGTAAAACGCAAGTTACGACTAAAATCATAATTGTTGTACAGGAAGAAAACAATCAGGACCTGATTTCAAGTTAGCCTTATTGAAAAATTCAATGCCCACACACGCATGCATGAAAAATTCTAAAATTTAATTATGTTAGACGTGGTTATGTCTAGTTTATACCAGTTTTTACGGTTCGTCATTTTAAGTTATATAACTCAAAATATGGTCCATTCTTTATACTCTACTTAGTCATAATTTCTGCAATAAACATGCCAAACATATGCATTCAATTTCTATCCCACACCAATATGCACGACCAGGCCTTTAACTCAACATTTTCCACTTTAAATTATGCATTTTTATGTCGTAAAACATATCCAAATAAGCTATATTCATTCACACACCTAAACACATTAACAAGACTCAATTAACCATCATATGCTCAAATATAATGCACTACCTCTTTCACCAATTTACCCTATTCAATTTATAGGCTACTTATTTTATCATTTCTACTTCAACTTGTTAACAAACATACATTAAAGCCACTGACCCAGTTGGCTGAACCAACTCCTTCCATAACTAAATCAAAAGCCATGCATTTTAACACCAATAACAATACTACAGCTTTCCTTACACCAAATCTTCACATCTTCACATCAAACCTCATCATCATCATCATCTCAATCATCTTTCAAACATGATTCATGCATCAAAACAACAACAAAACACATAACCATATAACATAACTATATATCATCATCATACAACCAAAACCTTTGAAATAAATCAATTTCCACTCACTTTAATCAAGCCTTATTCATGCTCCATGGCTTTCTCATGTTTAGTTTCATCTTCAATCACCTTATTTGACTTGAATTAAGCTTGATTTCTCTAGCTCTCTCTTCTTTTAGCTCACGATTTTGAAAGAAAAATGGTAAAACTTTTGGTTTGTTTTGGTTCACGTCAAGGGATTGGTCTCCTCCTCCAAATTTTGTTTCATTTACTTATTTATATTTTTGGTAAATAAAAAGGGCAAATGGTAGAGTTTTCTAAAGCTTTTGGATATTTTAATGAGTTATTATATTTAAATAAATTATTAAGTCACGTGCTTTAAATTGAAAATTTTCTACCACTACTTCTAACTGTATGAAATTCAACATATACCACATATTCCTTGCTTAAGTAGCTAGCTCTCCTTGGTCCAAAATACTCAAATTATTATTTATTTTATGCTTAATTAATTAATTTTTTTAAATGAATTTTTATTTTGGGCTCAATTTAATCTTAATAGCCTTTACTTGATTTTAGGCCCATTTTATACATACACTTAGGCCCATTGATATATTCCATGCATCAACTATTGGCCCAATATAGTAAATTCATTTTCCATTTAGTTTTACCCCCGCAAATTCAAAAAGAAAAAATTTTATCCGACCACCGAAATCTTAGTTTAATTATTACCGTAATTTTTCGGTCATTACAATTCCGCCCCCCTCTCTTAAATATGATTCGTCCTCGATTCTAAATAAAGTAAAGATAATCGCATACCTTTATAAACAAATAGCTAGGGAAACTACTTCCTCATAAGCTCTTCGGGTTCCCAGGTGGCTTCTTGCTCCTTATGATGTTGCCAAACCACTTTAACCAATGGAAACCATCTAGATTGCAGCTTTCTGGTTCCTTTATCAATAACCGCTATAGGCTACTCTTGATATGGTTAACATCAATGGCCTGAGGCTCCAAAACATGTGATTCATCATCCAGATAATTTCGTAACATCGACACATGGAAGACAGGATATATCATATCTATGCTAGGTAGGAGTGCAAGCTCATAAGCTCTGTTCCCAACTCTGTATAAGATCTGGAATGGCCCAAAATATCTAGGATTGAGCTTGCCTTTCTTACTGAAACTCATGACTCATTTGAAAGGAGATACGTTAATAAACACTAAAACTCCAAATCTCGCCTCTGATGATTTGCATAGGATTTTTGGTAACTTTGAGCTGTTTTCATTTTGTACCAGATCAGGTCCTAATAGCTTCTATTCTCCAGTTTCAAAACAACCAACTGGAGATCTATATTTCTCGCCATACAAAGCCTCAAATGGAGCCATTTGAATACTTGCCTGATAATTGTTGTTATAAGCAAATTCAACTAATGGCAAGTGCTAGTCCCAGCTACCTTTAAAGTCTATCACACAGGCCCTCAACATGTCTTTCAAAACCTAAATGGTTTATTCTGACTGTCTATATGTCTATGGGTGGAAGGCCGTACTAAAATGTAACTGAAAACCAAATGTTGCTTGCAATAATCTCCAGAACTTAGATGTAAACTGGGAACCTCTATCAAAGACTATAAAGATAAGTACTCTATGTAATGATACAATCTCATCCAAGTACAATCTAGCATACTGAGCTACTAAATACGTGAACTTTACTAGAAGAAAATGAATAGATTTTGTTATTTTATCCACCATCACCTAGATGGAATCATACCTTTCAGGAGTGTGTGGAAGTCCTACTACAAAATCCACGGTGATCTTATCCCACTTCCACTCAGAAATATCCAAACTCTAGAGCACCCTTGCTAGTCTCTGATGTTTTACTTTTACTTGTTGACAAGTGAGACATCTAGAAACATATTCTACTATTTCCCTCTTCATACCCTCCTACCAATACATGTCCCTAAGATCATGATAAATTTCGGTGATCTCAAGATGCATAGTATAGGAGGAGGAATGGGCTTTCTCTAGTAATGCTTGTCTCAAACTATGATTTGCAAGTACCACAACTCTATTTTGCTTCCTTAGTATTCCTTTGGCATTTACACGATACCCATCATCATCATTCTAATGATATCATAAGAGAAATTGATGATATCAAACATTAATATATATGATATGTTTTTGATAATTACTAAATTAAATAGGTTCCAAATATGTCTCAAAATCTTGTGTGAATATGCTTGAATTTATTCCTTAACAAATCTCTGTCCAAGTATATTAAAAAGCCTGCAGATCAATACTCAGAGACCAATTGATCGATATACGAGTAAACGGATCGATACAAGTTCAATAATAGATCGATACATCTAGAAGGATCGATACAAAGAAATGAGGATATTGATATTTGCTGAGACAGTAGCTTCTGATAAAATCACCAATGCAACCAGGTCGATACTCAAAGATCAACAGATCGATACATGAAAATTCCAAAGAGTTGCGAAATAATTACAGAGGCAATCGAATTGATACATGGAGATTAACAAATCAATACACGAAAATTCCAAGAGTTGTAAAATAATTATAGAGGCAACCAAATCAATACATGGAGATCAACAGATCGATACATGGAAGTTCTAGAGAGTTACAAAAGAATTACGAAGCAGACCAGATTAATATTCAGCATTAAAAGAGTAATACACTAAAACCCAAAGACAACTCCAGTGCAAACAGATCAATACTTGGAGAAGTGAAGATCGATATTCATGAGGTAAATCGTACTATTCACTTAAAAAGATTGATACATGAAGAAACAGATCGATACTCTCTCTGCTTTTAAAGCTCAATGGTAACTTCTACAACATTAATGGCGAACATTAAATACACCAAATCAAGTCGTTGGACAATTGTTGATATACAGAAAGGATACATATAAATAGAAGATACATAGTGAAATCAAGAAAAACTTTCACTTGCTAATATCAACAAAAAATCTTTGAACAATATTGATATACAAAAACAATGAACTTTCTCTCTCTACTTAAAACCTTTCAAATCTTGTGTGAGAGAAATTTACTTGTGAGAGCTTATTGAAATATTCACTCTAGTATGAGAGCAAAAATAAAAAATCTATTTATAATTTGGTTTTGAGTAATTCTTCACCCGTATTAAAGAAGATTTCAGTGGTTACTCTTCATCCGTATAAAAGAGTGTAAGGTTTCCCTTCACCTTAGAAGGAGTGTACTAGGCTACTATTGTCCTGTCAAAATAAGGAGTTAGTGGAACCTCGGTGAAAGTATTTTGCATATAAGATAGTGGACGTTGGCCAAGATTTGCCAAACCACTATAAAACTGTGTTTGTATCTCTTTCTTATCACTGTTTCATTACTACACTGCATTGCATACGTTTTTATTTGTAAAATTTTAAAAACCCAATTCACCCATTTCTTGGGTGTTGTCAATTGGGCCAACAAGTGGTATCAAAATCTAACTCAATTAAATAGGATTTACAACCTTGAGATGTAGATTAAAATGGCATCTAGTAGTACTATTACACAAATAGTATAGGGACAATCTACAAACAGACCACCATTCTTTAATGGAACAAATTATTCTTATTAGAAAAAGAGGATGCAAATCTTATTATCAACATTAGATTTTGAAATCTTAAATGTAATAGAAGATGGGTACTTTCCACCCACAACTGAAGATGAAATCACTAGAGAGATAAAACTAAAACCAAAAAGGGAATAGACTCCCGAAAAGAGAAATAGGATCACTCTAAATGGAAAAGTAATGAACATCCTATATTGTGTCTTAAATAAAGCCGAATTTAATAGAATTTCAGGATGTGAAACAACTGAATCAATTTGGGACATGCTAGAAATTACACATGAGGGAACTAGTAGAGTTAAGAACTTTAAAATTAGTATGTTAGTTCATGATTATGAACTGTTTAAAATGAAACCACATGAGAGCATAAAAGATATGTTTACTCATTTCACTGACATTACTAATGACTTAAAAGCTATTGGTAGATCTTATTCAAATGCAGATATTGTGACGAAGATTTTAACGAGTCTACCTAGAAGTTGGGAAGCTAAAGTTACAGCAATTAGAGAAGCTAAGGACTTAAGAACTTTATCTCTCGAAGAACTTCTTAGATCGCTCATGACGTACGAGCTTGAAGGTAAACGTAATGATGATGAGGATAAAGAAAAGGGTAAAAGAAACATAGCACTAAAGAGCACTAAAAAGGAAGAAAAGGAAGATGAGAGTGAACAAGATTCCAATGAAGATGATTTTCTTCTCATGGCTAGAAAATTCAGAAAATTCTTCAACAAAGAAAGGTTACAAACTGGAAAAGAAGAAACTATCAAAGAATGATGGATTCAAGAAAAGCCTTGAAAAGGAAAAAGAAAAAAGTAGAGAAATAATTTTGCTACGAATGCAAGAAACTAGGGCATACACGACCTGAATGTCCACTAAGAAAATATAAGAAAGACTAGAACAAGAAGAAGATAATGAAAGTGACATGGGATGACTCATCTAGCGAATAGACCACTTTATCATCGGAAACCGAGCAAACAAATTTTTGCCTCATGGGAAAACTAGAAGATGAGGTAACCTCTTTAGATCAAAACTCTTCATTTTATGATACATGTTTAAATAGTGATGATGATCTATTAGATCAAGACTTGAATGCATTATATAAAGAACTTAGAAATGATTTTCAGGATCTATATACAAAATATAAAGAAGCAAAGAAAAAGAACTTCATGGTATTAAAGAAAATGACTTATTGAAAATAAATGTTAAAGAACTAGAAATTAAAAATGAATCTATCTCACCTAATGAACTTGATAAGATAAAATATGAAAATAAAATCTTGAAAGGTGAAATAGCCTACCTTAAAAAAGTGTTAGCTAAATTTACACAAGAAAAATAATTATTAGATAAGCTTTTAGGTAGTTAAAGATTAGTATTTGATAAAGCCGGACTTGGATATAAACAAGAAATCAAACAAAAGTCCTCTGCAAACTATTTTGTGAAACCTAAACATCAAGTAGTATCATCCATTACTTGTCATTATTGTAATAGAAAGGGTCATTATAACAACACATGTTTACATAAGAACAATAAGTATAATTGACCTAAAATGATATGGGTACCTAAGAGAACACAACTTAAAGAAATTATGCATGCCAAAATGGTCAAGACATTTAAGGATAGAACTAATATCTATGGACCCAAAATCACTTGGATACCAAAATAAACTTGCCATTTTTGTAAGTATCGCATGTGAAGAGTAACAAGTACAAAAAGAAGTGGTTCCTTGATAACTGTTGCTCAAGACATATGATAGGAAATAAGAAGCTATTTCTTCATCTAAAGGAAGAAGAAATTAAAGATGTGATCTTTGGAGATAATAGCCAAGGCAAAGTGAAAGGTATTGGTACAATTGATCTTAATTCAATCACAATAAAAAAAATGTTTTATATGTTAAAGACCTTAAATATAATTTGCTTAGTATTAGCCAATTGTGTGATCATGAATATAAAATCATGTTTCTTATGAATGGTTGTGAAGTATTGGATGAGCATGAAAATAAATTGTTCTATGCACCTAGAAACAATGATGTAATGTTATAAAACTAGAAAAATTAAATGAAATGAATGACATATGTTTGCAAGCTCATTGTGATGATTCTTGGATGTGGCATTGAAGACTATGACATTGTAGTATGGATCTATTGCGAAAACTTACTACACAAGGTCTATTGGGAGATATTCCCAATCTAAAATATACAAAAGACAAAGTATGTAGTCCTTGCCAATTAGGAAAACAAGTTAAAAACTCTTTTAAATTCAAAAATTTAGTTTCCACAATTAAACCCTTAGAACTTCTTCAAATAGATCTATTCGGACCAAATAGGATAGCATCATTAGGAGGAAAACTATATGCATACTTAGTTGTAGATGATTACTCAAGATTTACATGAGTTTTCTTCTTAGCAAATAAAAGTGACACATTTAAAACCTTTAATAAATTCTCAAGACAAATTGAAAACGAATTAAACTTCTAAATTATAAAAATTAAAAGTGATTAAGGTGGAGAATTTATAAACAAAGAATTAAAAAACTTTGCTATGAGAATGGATATTCTCATAATTTTTTTGCAACTAAAACCCCACAACAAAATAAAGTTGCCGAGAGAAAGAATAGAACTCTTCAAGAGATGAGTAGAACAATGTTAAGTAATTATAACCCACCCGAATACTTTTAGGTTGAGCTATTAACACCACTTGCCATATAATCAATAGAGTTCTAATTAGAAAGATCTTAAACAAAACTCCATATGAATTAGTCTTTCAAAGGAAACCTAAAATCAAATACTTTAGAGTTTTTGGATGTAATTGTTACATTCTTAATACCAATGATAATTTAGGAAAATTCGAGCCAAAGTCTGATCTAGGAATATTTCTAGGCTGTTCATCTAAAAGTAAAGCTTATAGAGTTTTCAACAAAAGAACTCAAGTCGTAAAAGAAAGAATTAGAAGCAATTAAACATTTGGAAAATCTAAACTTGAATGACGAGTCCTTGAAAAATCAAAGTGAATTTATAGAAAAAAATCAAGTGACTAAGGAACTCCAAAGGCAAGGAAATATAATTCTAGTCATCCAAAAGAACTAATAATAGGAGATCCCTCACAAGGAGTTAAAACTAGGAGAAAAATAAGAGAAATTGATGACAATTTAGATGAAGTTCAAAATCTAGTTCTTGTCTCTCAAATAGAAACAAAACAAGTTGAACAAGCCTTAAGTGATGAAAATTAGTTAATGGCCATGCAAGAAGAATTAAATCAATTTCAAAGAAATGAAGTTTGGACTTTAGTACTTAAACCAAATGATTATCCAACAATAGGTACCAAGTGGGTATTTAGAAATAAACTTGATAAAAATAGCAACATCTCTCGAAACAAAGCTAGATTAGTAACTCAAGGATACAGTCAAGAAGTGGAAATAGACTATGATGAGACATATGTTTCCGTAGCAAGATTAGGAGCAATTAGAGTACTCTTAGCATTTGCATTCCACAAAAACTTCAAACTTTATCAAATGGATGTGAAAAGTACATTTTTAAATAGTATTATAAATGAAGAAGTTTATGTAGAGCAACCTCCTAGTTTTAAAAACTACAAATTTTCAAATTATGTCTTTAAACTCACTAAGATATTTTATGGTTTAAAACAAGCACCTAGAGCTTGGTATGAGAGACTTAATGAATTTTTGTTAAAATATAATTTCTTGAGGGGGAGTGTTGACACCACTCTTTTTATTAAAACCAAAGATGATGATATTCTACTAGTGCAAATCTGTGTTGATGATATTATTTTTGGAAGTACAAATGAATCCTTATGCATTGAGTTTCAAATATAATGAAGGTGAATTTGAAATGAACATGATGGGAGAATTAAATTTCCTTTTAGGACTTCAAATTAAACAAACAAATGATGGAATTTACATCTTTCAATCAAAGTACATCAAAGAACTTTTAAGAAAATTTGATATGATAAACGGCAAATCCATTCTAACTTCTATGAGCACTTCCACTTTACTAGACAAAGATGAAAAAGGAAAAAGTATAGACTAAATATTATATAGAGGCATGATAGGATTATTACTTTACTTGACCGCCTCTAGACCTGACATTCTCTATGAAGTGTGTGTTTGTGCAAGATTTCAATCCAATCCTAAGGAGTCACATCTTGTACCGGTAAAAAGAATTTTTCGATATTTAAGAACGACACTAAATCTAGAATTATTTTATCTAAAAGATGGTGAGTTTAGCTTAAAAGGCTACTCGGATGTCGACGATGGAGAATGCAAAATAGATAGAAAAAGTACAAGTGGTACTTGTTACTTTCTTGGAAATGCCTTAGTGTCATGGTTTAGCAAGAAGCAAAACATCGTTGCACCTTTTACAACTGAAGCCAAATATATATCCATAGATAGTTGTTATGTACAACTTTTATGGATTAAGTACCAATTGCAAGATTATGAAATAAATCTTAGTAAAATTCCTATTTTATGTGATAACACAAGTGCCATAAATTTAACCAAAAATCCAATTCATCACTCTAGGACTAATCACATAGAAATCCGTCATCATTCATTAGAGACCATGTTAATAAAGGAAACATTTGCTTAAAATATATAAACACAAATCTCTAATTAGCTAATATTTTCATAAAACCACTTGATAGAGGTTTTTTTTACTGCAATTAGAACAGAATTAGGAATGATGGAAATTGTTTGAACGTTATTGAATATTTCCTGTCTGTGTGTGTAACTGGCAAAATTTAGCTACTGGAATGCATTAGATCGACACATCTATCATAAAGTATCGATACCACTATGACGAATCGATATGCCATTGAAAACATATCGATACCTTCATGTGTTCATATTCATGTAATGACACATTCTCTTGACATATCAATATTGGATTTCATTTCTAGTATGTATCGATATGCCTACTTTTAGATCAATACGTTGCATCCAAACAATGTATGATCACTTGAATTTTTGAAATTTGTGAAAGACAAGTCGTCAACCGCCAAAATTAAATACTTATTAAATGCCATACCCTAATTTGAATCTATTCTTACTTTCATTCAAATGTATCGATACACTCAACCCTAGGTATCGTTACTCGCACTTGAAAAATAGAATGTATCGATATCTTTTCAAGAAGATACCGATCTATCCCTTCAGATCTAGACACAAATCGATACATTAATCAAACATATCGATATTTTTATGCGAATTCACGTTTAAATTAAACTCATAATCCAAAAGTATCGATATTTCTTTATCTTCAAAATCTCTCTTGTTCAAACCCTAGAAATTCTCCTTTTGCTTAGATTACTTAATCGACTTCGAAAAATTCCTAGAACTAAAAATCTAGAAGTGGGTCAACGGAAAAAGCAAAAGACAAACCTAGCTTCAACCTCAAACTCCGATTTCCCAAATTAGGAGGCAGAGGATCGATACTTGCTGTCCTATGTCAATCGAAAGATCTTTCTAAGCCAGGTAATTGATTTCCCATTTCTGGAATCCATTAATTTTCCTCTCTTTACACTCTTGTCAAAATATTTTACTCAAACTTGGACGCTAATAATCCACGTACTGAAAAGATGAGGATGACAGAATTTAAACACTTGTCCAAGACTATACTTACACCGTCAATTCAAAAATCATTTCTCGTGTCATCAACATTCCTGACAGCAGTTATTTCTACCCAACCAGTCATTTTCAACCCCTTGAAGCCTATAAAATCATCTTCAAGAACCCAAATATAGCTGAAATAGACTATAAGCTAGTACACCTAGAACTGCATGAGAGAATTTTGCATTTCATCGTCTCTCACGACCTTAATGCTTAGTCAGGGAGATTTTTTAAAATGACACATGAAGACATGTGGTGGATGCAGTCCATCATAGAGCGAAAAAGGCCAGATTTGATTAGTTGGATACTCACAACGATGATTCGCACATCCACAGCTAAGGTCACGTATCTCCACTATGGATATGCTGTGTCCAACATCATTACCGATAGACCAACTTTTGTCTATGCTAATGCCAATACATTTTAGCCTCCAATTGCCGCGATGCTTTCAGAGATAACATTACGGCATATGCACTATGACCGCACAGCAGATGGGACATGGACCATTCAAGCACGTTACCAACATATGCAAAATCAAGATCAAGCTACACAAGCACCTCAGCAAGACAATGCTATTGCGACAACTACGAATCTTGAGGCATCAGTTGAGTTGCCTGACACCGCAAGATCTCCCTCTCCTATTCCCATGCCTTAGACAAAGTTTCAGACTCAATCCGCTTCCATATCCGCTATACTATCTATCCTGGAGAGCATGCAAGGTTAGCTGACCCACATAGAGGAGAAAGTTGAGACAACTATGTCCAACTTTGATAAGTGCCTTACCAGTCTTGAAAGCATGGTGACCACTCAAATGCATAAAATTGAAGAACACCTAGCTTGGGGCGACAACATAATAGTCTAGCTTGAGCGACTTGGAGTAGAATTTTACAGTGAAACGCATCGGTTAATGCGCAGCTTGGCGAAAGCATCTACATCTGCTCCTACCTATCGTGGACCTACCGCCTCCGCATCTTGTTCGCGACCACCTCCTCCCGCACCCCAGCCTACCTATACCCCAATAGACCTGGATGTTGATAGTGACAACCTAGAACCTTTTGAAACAATTTAATATTTCTTACCATTGTATGCACTTTTTTTTGAAATGCAAAGTTATTCTTGATTGTCATTGCTTTACTTTGTACTTCTCTGTTATGATTGTGCTACTTATATCTGAAATGCATAGCCATACTATCATTGATTTGCATGATTGTGTTGATTATAAGTACTATCATTGATTTATTGACCTTTTTTGATTGCTGATAAAAATAGGAAGAAAATACACACATTGAACATGTACTAAACCTTAATGGATAAAGGAGGAGAAAACTCAAATTTAAAAGAAAAGTTAAACATCACATTAAGAAGGAGAAAAATCAATTCACAAAGAGAGTTAGAAACCATTTTTATTTTTATTTTGTTATTATCAAAAAAAGGGGAGATTGATGATATCATGAAAGAAATTGATGATATCAAACATTAATACATATGATATGTTTTTGATAACGACTAAATTAAATAGGTCCCAAATATGTCTCAAAATCTTGTGTGAATATGCTTGAATTTATTCCTTAATAAATCTCTGTCCAAGTATATTAAAAAGCCTGCAGATCGATATTTAGAGACCAATAGATCTATATGCGATTAAACGGATCGATACAAGTTTAATAACAAATCGATACATCAAGAAAGATCGATACAAAGAAATGAGGATATCAATATTTGCTGAGACAGTAGCTTTTAATGAAATCAACAATGCAACTAGATCAATACATAGAGATCAACAGAGGCAACCAAATCGATACATGGAGATCAACAGATCGATACATGAAAATTTCAGAGAGTTGTAAAATAATTACAAAGGCAACGAGATTGATACATAGAGATCAACAGATTGATACATGGAAGTTCTAAAGAGTTGCAAAAGAATTATGAAGCAGACCAGATCGATATTCAGCATTAAAAGATTAATACACTGAAACCCAGAGACAACTCCAGTGTAAACAGATCGATACTTGGAGAAGTGAAGATTGATATTCGGGAGGCAAATCATACTGTTCACTTAAAAAGATCGATACATGAAGAAATGGATCGATACTCTCTCTGCTTTTAAAACTCAATGGTAACTTTTGCAGCATTAATGGCGAACATTAGTGTACCAAATCAAGTCCTTAGATAAATGTTGATTCATAAAAAGGATAGATATAAATAGAAGATACACAGTGAAATCAAGAAAAACTTTCACTTGCTAATATCAACAATAAATCTTTAAACATCATTGATAAACAAAAATAATGAACTTTCTCTCTCTGCTTAAAACCTTTCAAATCTTGTGTGAGAGAAATTTTCTTATAAAAGCTTATTGAAATATTCACTCTAGTATGAGAACAAAAATAAAAAATCTATTTGTAATTTAGTTTTTGGTAATTATTTACCCGTACTAAAGAAGATTTCAGTGGTTACTCTTCATCCATATAAAAGAGTGTAAAGTTTCCCTTCACCTTAGAAAGAGTGTACTTGGCTACTATTGTCCCATCAAAATAAGGAGTTAGTAGAACCTCGGTGAAAGTTATTTGCATTTGAGAGAATAGACGTAGGCTAAGATTTGCCAAACTACTATAAAATTGTGTTTGTATCTCTCTCTTATTATTGTTTCATTACAGCACTGCATTGCATATGTTTTCATTTGCAAAATTTAAAAAACCCAATTCATCCCCCTCTTAGGTGTTGTCAACTGGGCCAACACATTCTGCTTTAACTGAGCTATAATCTACTGAATAAAAGGATCCCCTTTTTGAGCAACTCTATTCTTATCTATGAGGGTGGACCTCACCTAAATCTGTGCCAACAGTGCCCTCTGATCAGTCAATTGAAAAGATACCCCACTCTAAAAACATTTCTGCATCTGCTGAATTAGTCACCATCTGTCTATTAACAAATGAGATAGGCTTCCTACAGATTTCCTACTCAAAGCATTGGCTACAATATTCACCTTACCTAGGTGATACAGAATGGAACAATCATAATCCTTCAGCAACTCAACTCACCGCCTTTGCCTCAAGTTAAGGTCCTTTTAACTCTGGTTGTACTTGAGACTTTTGTGATCAGTAAATATCTCAAATATTTCTCCATATAAGTAATGTCTCCAAATCTTTAAGGCAAATATCACGGCAGTCATCTCCATATCATTGGTGGGATAATTCTACTTCTATGGCCTCAGTTGTTTAAAGGCATAAGCAATAACTCTTCCTCTGTGCATCAATACATAGCCCAAACCCACTCTAGAGGCATCACAGTACACCATGTATCCACCCGGGCCTAATGGAAAGGCTAAAATAAGAGCGGTAGTCAATCATTTCTTGAGTTCCTAAAAACTCCTCTCACAGGCATTAGACCATTCGAACTTCTCATTCTTCTAAGTCAACCTTGTTAATAGAGCAGCTATTCTGGGGAAATTCTCTACAAATCGTCTATAATAACTAACTAGCCCCAAGAAACTCTGAATTTTTGTCACACTAGTGGGTCAATGCCAGTTTTGTATAGCCTCAATCTTCTGAGAATCTACATTGATCCCATCTTTTGTCACCACATGGCCTTGAAAAATCACCTTGAAAAGCCAGAACTCATACTTCAAGAACTTAGCATAAAGCTTATATTCTCGTAATGTCTACAATACTTGATGTAAGTGCTCTGTATGCTTCTGTTCACTTCATGAGTACACCATGATGTCATCGATAAATACAATCACAAACTGATCTAGAAAGGGCTTAAAAACCCTATTCATCAAATCCATAAAAGCTGCAGAGGCATCGGTCAGACCAAAAGATATGACTAAAAACTCATAATGTCTATATCTGGTCCGAAAAGCTATCTTCGGAATATCTTTTTTCAGCATCCTCAATTGATGGTATCCCGACCGAAGATTAATTTTGGAAAAATATTGTGCTCCTTGTATCTGATCAAACAGGTCATCAATCCTTGGCAACAAATATTTGTTCTTCATTGTTACCTTATTCAATTACCTATAATCAATGCACAGTCGAAGGGTTCCATCTTTCTTTTTCACAAATAACACCGGAGCACCCCATGGAGATACACTGGGGACGTATGAAACCCTTCTCTAGCAAATTTTGCAATTGTGCCTTCAACTCCTTGAGCTTTGCTAGGGCTATCCTATATGAAGGGATCGATATAGACTATGTATCTAAAACAACATCTATGCAGAACTCAATCTCTCTGTCAGGTGGTAATCCAAGTAACTCTTCTGAAAATACATCAAAATATTCCTAAACTACAGGAATCTGATCAATACCCTGGACATTGGCGCTAGTGTCTATCATATACGCCAAGTATCCCATACTCTTTTTTTGAAGCATCCATTAAGCCTGTATAGCCGAAATCAAGTTATAAGGTGCCACACTTTTGTCCTCCTGATAAACTCAAACTGGCTCATTCAGAATATGAAGAGTGACAGTTTTCTCTCAGCAATTCATGACTACATGATGCTCTGACAACCAATTCATCCCCAAGATAATGTCAAAGCTCAAAATGCCCAACAGTATCAGATCTACATAATAACTATGTCTATTGACAAAAATAGGGTAAGCTTTCACAACCTAGGTAACCTCTATAGGGTTTCCTATAAGAGTAGCTACAATAATGGATGTATCTAATAGTTCTATATCTCTACCCAAACAAGAAACAAAATATGGTGAAACAAAAGAATGTGTAGTACCAAATCAAATAATACCCTTGCAGGCAAGCAATCAACCAAAAGTGTAACTGTAACCACTGGATTGGATGCTTAAGCATCCTAAGGTGTGAGAGTATACACTTGTCTCTGAGCTCAACTGTTAGTGGCCTGTCCTCTTTCGCTTCTTGCTTGCCTACGATCTTCCACTGTCTCGAAAAGTAGCAGGAGAAGGGGCTGACATCTATTGCTGCCTACTCAGACCACCCTGTCATGGTCTATCTACTCCCTCTGATCTAGGCCTCTTAGAAGGCCCCTTGTCTAAACGGATCTCTTTAGTCCGGGCCTTAAATCGAAGTGCCTCATCCAATACATCCGTGTATACCGTAGTTTCAGTAATGTGAACAGATTTGAACAAGTAATCCCGAAGCCCATTCACAAACCTCTTTACTTTCTTCTGCTTTGTATTAATTAAATGAGATGCATATTGTGAAAGATGGGTAAACTGAATATCATACTTGGCTACAGTTACCTCTCCCTATACTAAATGCTAAAACTCTCGAGCCTTTGCATCCCTCACACTTTGGGGAAGGAATCGAGTCAGGAATGCAAAACTATACTCAACTCAAGCTAACGGAGGAGCACTTGTCCTTCTACCATCTCGGTAAGTACATAACTAAATATATGTTGCATCCTGCAACTGGAAGCTCGCTAAATCAACTGCTCTCTCTAGTGTACAACCCAAAGCAGTACAGATACGATCTGTCTCATCTACGAACCTGGTAGGATCCGCGATGGTATCAACTCCTGAAAATGTGGGTGGCTATAACTTTCTGAAATCATGTAATGAAACCAGTAACTCTTGCCTCTGGTCAGGCTGAACTACTACAGGAATAAGTGGTTGAGAGCAGAGGGACTTGCTTGATAAGGAGAAAGATTTAGTCTATCTGATGGAATATTGGCCTAGTGAGCCGGGGTGGTACAATAGGTGGTGGTAGTATTGGTGCTGTGAGTATGGCAACTCTTGGCACTGGACCCAGAGGCAGCTGCTGGTGAGCTAACAACTGAACAAGAGTATCCACAGTGTGCTGTACTTGTTGCACACCCGCCACTACTACATCTATATTTTAGACTGCTGGTCTATCCTCAGCATCTCAGACAGTTTCAGCTCTCTGTCCTATATCCCCCTCAGTAGAAGGGGTACAGACCCTTGATCTACTCCTGCACTTAGTGGTGCACCCCCTCGTCTAACTCTTTGCCTTGGCAGCATGATATCTATAAGAAAAAATAGGAATTAGATAAATCCTCATGGTACTTTTATTTTGTAGGTAATGAGACATGCTTTGAGAATGAGGGTATTGAAGAAGTAGTCTCTTGTATATGAGTTATACAAGACATTAACACTTTTCTGCTGCAGTCACTTTCCCTTGACTATGCTTTGATACCTTTTTTGTAATATCCCAAATTCGAAAATGTTACCGACAGGTGATGGATTTTACCATCATTATAAGCCTCTGACAAACCCTGCTATAATGACTTGACTTTAATAACTAAATATGACATCTATGCACACATGTAGTTTTAAAATGGGCTTCTTGCCCGAAACCATGCATATATATATATATATATATATCAACTATATTAAAGTTTACGCACATTATCTGTACATATACATGATTTCAAAATACAGCAAAATATTGACTATATTATGTTTAAATGTAGGACTCCCTACTATGTATGATAAACTTGACCCACATTAGTGATTGCAACCATTCCTCTTCCATGCATGTCTCCACAAAAATCAGTCATGGCTCACCAATATGGACAGTCCTACAAAACTTGGGAGTGAGGGGGGTCAGATATTTTGAAAGACCTGATGAGTAGAACTAAAAATATTTAAATTAAATCGTTAGAAAAACAAATAAACATTCTAATATAAATCTTGTTAGGAAAATCTACTGAACTGAAGTAAAAGTAAATCATATTTAAGCTCTACCACATTTAAATTTATTTTTTAAAACTGAAAGCATCAATACACTATGTCCGAGAATGTATCATCCGGTCATTCAAATATACTATGCCCGGGAATGGGTCATCCGGTCGTTATAAAGGAGAGGAATCAGGAGCGTCCCCCTAATTCTTCCATCTACGATTCGTGCACGTTGTTAAATATCGTGTACTTAAGAGGGTCCATAAAAATAAAACAAAATCTCAAATATAGTAAACCTCATCTTTCTCAAATACTAAATTTTGAACATCAATTCTCAAAATGCTATTTCTAAAATTTATGTTAAATCATTATAACGTCATGAAGTCATAAAATTCAATAAATAAGTCATATCAAACTAAAACAATAAATCTCATCAAGATTCGATCACAAGTATAAAAATTGGCAAATCTCATAAAACGTATGCAAATCTTTAAAACTCGTCATTTCCTCATCAATAATAATCTCAAATACTTTTTCAAAAAAAAATAATAAAGTGAGTAAGTACTCTACTAACAAATTTAGAACGTGGCCAACAAAGCTGTGGTGGCATCAACTGTGGATCCCATCGTCGATCTACAAATAGATATTTTCGTTAAAACAATAGCTTTTTATAATTATACAACAAAAGCAAACAACAAGTTATTCATAAATTATCATCTCCAATGATAAATTGGGTATTTAGAATCTCTACAAATTTTAC
This sequence comes from Cedrela odorata, assembly GCA_035584115.1. Classification (NCBI taxonomy): domain Eukaryota; kingdom Viridiplantae; phylum Streptophyta; class Magnoliopsida; order Sapindales; family Meliaceae; genus Cedrela; species Cedrela odorata. The sequence goes on along the minus strand of JAXCLQ010045426.1, from coordinate 30,814 downwards.
GGAATCCGATTTGGAGCTACGAAAGTTAAGAAATTACCAAAACAGTTTCTGCCCTTTAATATGCAAATTCGCTGAACATACACTGATTTCAAAATTTTATTACGGTCATTCAGCATGGAATTTGGAGTTGAAATTTTTACAGGGTCTGCTCTTATGAGTCTAATTTTAGCACATTTTTACGAATTTCAATTCTGTTACGTAAAGCTTAAGTTACGACCAAAATCGTAACTATTGTGCAAGAAGAAAATGATCAGGTCCTAATTTCGAGTTAGCCTTATTGAAAAATTCAATACTAACACATGCATTCATGAAAAATTCTAAATTTAATTATGTTAGACCTGGTTTTGTCTAGTTTATGCCAATTTTTATGGTTTATCGTTTCAAGTTATATAACTTAAGATATAGTCCATTCTTTACACCCTACTCAGCTATAATTTCCGCAACAAGCATGCCAAACATATGCATCCAATTTCTATCCCACACCAATATGCACAACCAGGCCTTTAACTCAACATTTTCCAACTTTAAATTATGCATTTTCATGCCCCAAAACGTATCCAAAATAAGCTATATTCATTCACACAACTAAACACATTAACAAGACTCAATTAACCATCATATGCTCAAATATAATGCACCACCCCTTTCACCAAATTACACCATTCAATTTATAAGCTACTTATTTCATCATTTTTACTTCAATTTATTAACAAACATACATTAAAGCCCCTAACCCAGTTGGCTGAATCAGATCCTTCTATAACTAAATCAAAAGCCGTGCATTTCAACACCAATAACAATACTACAGGCTTCCTTACACCATATCTTCACATCATCACATCAAACCTCATCATCATTTAACATTCAAGCATATTTGATTTCATAATCTCATCATTATCATCATCTCAATCATCTTTCAAACATGATTCATGCATCAAAACAACAACAAAACACATAACCATATAACATAACTATATATCATTATCATACAACCAAAACCCATGAAATAAATCAACTTCCACTCATCTTAATCAAGCCTTATTCATGCTCCATGGCTTCCTCATGCTTAGTTTCATCTTCAATCACCTTATTTGACTTGAATTAAGCTTGATTTCTCTAGCTCTCTCTCCTTTTAGCTCATGGTTTTGAAAGGAAAATGGTAAAGCTTTTAGTTTGTTTTGGTTCACGTCAAGGGAACAGTCTCCTCCTTCAATTTTTGTTTCATTTACTTATTTATATTTTTAGTAAGTAAAAAGGAAAATGATAGAGTTTTCTAGAGCTTTTGGATATTTTAATGAGTTATTATATTTAAATAAATTATTAAGTCACATGCTTTAAATGGAAAATTTTCCACCACTATTTCTAACTTTATTAAACTCAATATATACCATATATTCCTTACTTAAGTGGCTAGCTCTCCTTGGTCCAAAATACTCAAACTATTATTTATTTTATGCTTAATTAAATAATTTTTTTTAAATGGATTTTTATTTTGGGCTCAATTTAATCCTAATAGCCTTTACTTGATTTTGGGCCCATTTTATACATACACTTAGGCCCATTGATCTATTCCATGCATCAACTATTGGCCTAATATAGTAAATTCATTTTCCATTTAGTTTTACCCCCGCAAATTCAAAAAAAATTTATCCAACCACTGAAATCTTAGTTTAATTGTTACCATAATTTTTCAGCCATTACATTTTTAGAGGTGTAACTGTAACATCTTTAAATCCGAAGATGTTATCGGCAGGTGATGGAATCTACCATCACCCTAAGCCTCTCTCTTTCTCTGTCCGTCTGGACACTTATTGCTCTTACATGCAATGCTAACAATTTCTTAAATGTGTACAAAATGTATAGGGTAATATGTTTAACCATGAATGAAGCATAAAATTCTACAATGTTTGATACATTGTAGTACGTATTGAAAGTATATTCGACTACAAATTATAACTCTATCTATTATATGTAATACCCTCTGTGCATGACAAACCCAAATGCCCTAGTGACTACAATATGTACCATGTTCCTCTATCTGTGTTTTTTTTATACCGAAACTTCTCTCTAACTAACTATATAACCTACAAAACTGAAAAGGTGAGGGTTGAGTCTTTGGAAACCTAGTAGTAGATATCAGAATGTAATAAAATATATAAAAAAGAAAAACTAAATTCTGCAGTAATAAAATCCAATTTGGAGTGTAAAATCAACATATTGTTCATAAACTGCTATAATACTAAAATCTGTATCTTCATAAATTAAAACAATATCATCGTGAAACTTTTCTACTATTCCAAAATCAATTTTGAAAAATATCAATGTGAAATACAATTCTCTGGAATAAAATCATGTTTGAAACTGTGTCATCTGAAAACTAAAAATCGGTAGCTCTGATATCCTAGCCTGCGGTATCACAGACAGCCAGAATATATCTCTGAGATAAGGGGTTACAAAGGCCCTGAATCTATACTTTGGTATCCCGACCCGCAGTATCTCAGACAGCCGAAATACATCTCTGAGATAGGAGGTCACAAAGGCCCCAAATCATAGCTCTAGTATCTTGGCCCGTGGTATTATAGACAGCCAGAATATATCTTTGAAATAACGGGTCACAAAGACCCCAAATTTATACTTTGGTATCCCAGCCCATAGTATGTCACAGATGATTAAATACATCTCTAAGATAGTGGTCGTTAGGGCCTCAAATCTATAACACTGGTATCTCGGCTCACGATGCAGTCGGAATATATCTCTGGCCTCGTAGGACAAAATCTCAAAAATCATGTTTCAAAAACATGTCTTAAAACAAGTTATTTTCATGTACCAAAATCACGATTGCAAAACAGTTTTACAAAATCCATATACTTGTATCAAAATCTCTTTCTTAATCTCTATTTTAAATCATCAATTAAAAAGAATCACGTATCTAATTTAATAACTCGTCGACATATTTAAACATCTTCAAATAAACATAAATCCATAAATCACTATAATTCTCTTCGATCATAGATAAACAATTCAATTCATTTCTAAAAACATTTATACATCAAACATTGTACACAAATAATCAATTTAAAAATAGATAGAATATCCACTCATTGATTTACGCTTAACCAATCTGAGTCATTGTATCTTTGACAATTGTTCCAGTCGTCTATCTACAAATATATTTATCCCCCATTAGACTTCTAAATAAACAAATATATTATGTATGTACAATACACCCCAATAAGAAATTAAGGCATTTTAGATTACTATAGAGTTTGGGCTGAAGTTACTTAAGTCAAATGATTGAAATTCATTTTCCAATTTCTTTATATAATTCTTTACTAAACAGGGAAAATTCGTATTTTTGTTGTGATCCATTAGCAATGAATTTTAAACTAAATTTTTAATATGTTCACCGCCTATGAGTCTAGCTTATATAGCTTTTTACGGATTCTGATTCTAAATCCTAACACCCAAGTTACGCTCGAATCATTACATGTTATGTAGGGCAAGACAATGCCCCATGTCGAAATAGAGCAACCGACTTCTGACTTTTATTTGGAATTCATTCCTTCATGAAACAATCTAATTTTTGGATATGTTATTCCTTTATGTGTCTAGTTTTTATTTAATTTTATGGCATAAAATCATATGTTGGGAACACTATTCTGTTTTGGGTTTTCTGTACGTTGCCTAGCATTTTTTGACAAACAGAAATGCCATACAGGGCAGCCAAGTTTCTAAAATTTTTGGGAACACATCCTATCATGAAAAATTTTGATTTTTTACTATGTTGCTCGTAATCGTGTCTAGTTTCCTTAAAATTTACAGTTTGATAATTTGAGGTCTATAATTTATTTTATGAGCAAAATACTGGACCTAGGTCAGGAATTCTAGCAAATAAAATACTACCCCTGTCTTACTAATTTTCCAGCCCTAAAACTTAACCCACTTTAGTCACCATTTCCATGTATCATTGACACTTCAATTGCACATTTCTCATGTATAGAACATTGCCAAAAACAAGCATCATTTATCAATTTTTAAAATGATGATCGATTTAAATTTATCACCAGTACCATGAAACCACATATGTTCAGAAAGAAATTCTTGAATGACTTATTTAAATTATCATTTTCACAAGGAATTTAGAGTGCTATGTAGTCAAATTCCAATCATTGCATTATCATAGGTTGAAATTTTACATGTAGTATAACTGCTGAGATTAGTAAACTTAAGTTAACCACTCTGACATTAAAGATGAAATATCTAACATGTGTAGCATTTTTACAAAACTTCCATATAAACACACCAAAACCAGCAGTACTAAACTCAACACCTCTTTGAAACATTTCATCGAATAACTCTAAAGCACAATAAAATTACCCATCAGAAGCTAAAAGCTACCAACAGAGAGTTACATATTGCAAGCCCAACTTCTTGAATCTTGACCTTAACTTCATTAAAAAAAAAAAAACCAAAAATGCTTTATGGGTACAGATCAATGGATCAATAAACAAATTATAAAGCTATAAACTTAAGAATTTAGAATTATTCTATTAAGTTTGAATTGTTTTAAAATTCTAATAAATGTCGTTAAATTGGCGAGAAAGAGAGAGGTGTTAGTTAAGATGAGTTGTTGAGAGGCCCAATTGAAAAAGCCAATAGCGAGTGAGTGGTGAGTCAATACATATGCCATTGTTACGTTCATAATAGATAGATGATACAAAAACTATTCTTTAACGCAACTTCAAAAAGAGGAGAATAGAAGAATGAATGCATTACCTTTGTTCATTACCATCTATATATATATATGTAAACTCAACTGATGTGCTTGTGTTCCTGTCAAGCCCTTTTCCTCTTCACTTTCATTTCTTTCCTTGTTCTTTTCTCTTTGCCGTTTTCCCTTCTTGGCTCCCTTCTCTTCCCTCCTTTTCTTCTTTCCAGCCCTTTCTTCATTTTCTTCTCTCTTTCCACGGTTTTTCTTCCTCCCCTCCTTCTTCGTTTGCTTCCTCTCTTTCTTTTATTCCTTTTGTCTTTCTTTTTTGCCTTAATTTTCCTAAAACAAGATGTAAAATTAAGTAAAAATTTCTAGATTTTGGGTTTTTAATCTAGCATAATTGGGCTTAAGCTTGGTATAAAATTTTTAGGCCTACACTTAACAAGATTTTGGGCTTGAATTGGGCTTCATTTTTTTTTTTGGGGGCACTTATTTCTACTACAATGGGCTTGAATTTGGACTTGGATATGTGGTCTTAATAATAATCTTAGGCCATTCTTTTGATTTTTTGTACCATTGTCTCACATTTACAACAAATTACTTCTCTTGCCCTATTTGTTAGAAATTCATACATTGACCCCTTGAACTTTGAAAATCTTTCATTTTAGTCACTAATATCTTGTGTTAAATACCATAGAAAATTTTGGGGTCATTACATGAGGACACCAATTTCAACGTGATGGATGATCAAGACATGCTAAAGATGGCATTGGTTTTCTTTGTCATACATTAGTCTTGTTTCTAGAGAAGACAGCGGATCGGGTTTGGGACAGATATTTCTAAACACGCATTCGCATCCACAAAAAAATTTAATATTATACCCATACCAAACTCGCAACAGATTTGATATTTTATTACCAAACTTGTGTGGATATCAACGAATATTTAGTGGTTTTAATAAAATTTTTACCATTAATTCAAAATAAGACGCATTACTCATATAAAATATAAAATATATATAATAAAAAATAAATTTACGTTCCTTTTTTTTCTTTAGAAAATCTTCTAAATTTTTTTTTTTAAAGAATGAAATAAATAAAATAGCTGTTAATTTGTTTTCAATATTAGAATTGAAAGTAAAGAGATAACATCTCCCTTATATATCTAAGAAGATATTGTAGATTTTAAAGAATTTAAAGAAAATAAATAAGAAGTAATAATGTTGAACACAAGTAACAAATGTGCAACTTGCAAATCTTTAAAAAGAAAAATATTACAACAAAGAATAAAACAAACATGTTAATCTTACATAGGAAACCTTAACAAACATACCAATTTTACACCTTACTCAAAGTAATAAAATAATATTCATGTTGAGTGTAGTGTTGCAATATTGTTTAGGGATATTTATATTTAATATTAAAACGACGTTATTTGGCTACTTTTAGGAAAAAAAAAAAAAACCACGGATATACCCACGGATATTTATTCGTACCCGTATCCTTCCCAAAACTGTTGTGAGTTTTAAATTTATTTATCAAACCCTTCCCAAACCCACTTAGAGGCATACTAAACTCATCTCATAAGGATCGGGTAAGAACAGGTTTGCATGCAAAATTGTCGTCCCTACTTATTTCTAACATTTTCAATTTATATAATGACACATCAACTGATATTTGGATTTGTTGTAGTTGCGACAACGTGGTGATCTAGCTGTTGTTCCATAAAATAGATCCTTACAAATACTTATACATGCGTAAGTTCTTATACTAACACAACTACAAAGTCTGATTAACTTAAGCATTGACATCTAATGCGGCTTTTTACCTTGTCTAAGGTTATTTCAAAGAGACGTAGAGGAAGATCCAGAAGCATAAGCTGTATCTAGAGACATTTGACTAGGGCAATGAGGTCATGCGATATGTTATAAGCGAGATATTGCCCAATGGGGAGATTGCTAAGGTCCCGAAGGCATGGTTCATCATGGAAGTGGTGTACATCCCAATGAATGTCTCTTAGTAGCATTGGTTCATTGCGGTGGTTGATCTAGGTAGATAACATATTGATGTGTACAACTCATACATTTCTTCGACCTAAGATGATTTCATTGCAACTCACTTTATGTGTTTGTTCAACCTTATTCCTTTGCTGTTGCGACAAAGTGGATTTTACACTACAAGACAGAGTTGATTGATGACAGGTCGTCATTCTAGATGGTGTGCCGCAACAGGATTAACAACGCAATGACTATAGTATGTTCATCTGCAAGTACATCAAGTATCTCAGCATGCAATGTGCATTCAATTTTGAGAGGAGATACGGTGTATGACTGAGGATGAAGATGGTCTTGAGTTTATGGACTAGGCAGTTATGATAGCATATACGTTATGACATTTTATATTATTTATATGCATATTGTTGAATCACGTAACTTCTTATGATTGTATATTATATATACATATATATATGCTCATATTTGTGAGTTGATCATTTACTTTCCATTTTAGTGCATTGTACTCAACATGCCATATATATATATATATATATTTTCATTTTAGTCCTTGCATTCATGGTAGCTTTAAAATTAACAATCTTATCATTGTTTCAAACTTACAACTACAAATATCACGCTTATAATATGAATTTCACACAGAAAAAGTTCATTACAAATATATTCTCCATATATAAATATACATTTTTATCGTAGTACGCTAACAATATATCATTTAATTAACTACTTCAAATGATATTAACAATACAAATTGTGAATAATTAATAACCACATATAAATTCAAGTACATAATCAAGTGTTTATGTCAAACACAAATCGTAGTAAATTTTGTATTACATAGGAAGAGATATATAGTTTAAATATAGTATAATGACACATAATTCTTGTAAGTTTAACGGTTATGTCTATATTGTTGGCATCGAGAACATTTTGTCCTCAACGCTTCCTCTCTTACAAAAGGTCTTCTAACTTTCCTATGTCGACCTAATTCTGGGTGTTATATGTGTTACAATAACAATAAAGAAAGCAACTCATTAGGAACAACCCAAACAAATTAGTGGCCAATAGAATGGATAAGATCTGCATAAACTACAAGAATTGGTTTTGTAGTGTAATATCGCAAACAGAGGTCGTTGTACTAGAACATGACATGTTTGCATACTGCAAGTGCATGTGCACATGGAAGTTAATAAAAATCAAATTTTATACAAGAACATGTCTTGGTGCTCAAGTTAACAATATAATCCTTGTCCCCGTCCTTCACTTAGAGCTTATATTAATCAATAGGAAAAACAATCATATTTCTTGCAGCTTCTATCCACTTGTTAAGTTTGTCCTAAGCCCATATTGTCAAATATGATAGAGAGAGATCGAGCATATTATAGAATTGCATTCAAACATTCTGCAATGTTGGTGGTCATATTATTATACCTTCTGCTTGTAAAAAAAGCTTGAACTTATCTGTGGCAACCAATCTCTTCCTCTAAATATTTGGCCACTTTTAGGTTTATATGCCTTTTTAACATATGCTTTTAGAAGTCATTAACACAATATGCCTGTAGCCACAAAGTAAAAGATCATAAAATTGTCATCTTCATGCTTTTTTGTCATCTTAAACTTTATACTTACTTTCCTTGAAACATAATAAGAACAAACTCTGTGTGTTGCTTGTAGAAAAATAACAATAACTGCATTCCCAATACTCGCATGCCGATTGAAAATAAAAACTAAGTCTTTAACATCTTCAATGACTCTTTGTAACATTTACATAAATTACGTCCATGAGTCATCATTTTCTTTATGCCCAATGCCAAAAGCCAATGACATATGATCGTTATTATCCTTGCACGCTGCCACAAATAATATGTCACGAAGTTTTCCTTTTAGAAAGGTATCATCAACTGTAAGCACGAGTCTGATTAATGAAAGAAAATTGTTCAAATGCCATGAAAAAGTACATAAAAAGATTGTCAACATCCTTCTATATATGTGTCACAGTAGTTGCCTAGGCCTTAGCATATAACGCTAATACACCATATTCGTTATGAATGTCATCTTGAATAGTTTTAGGAGTGTTAACTTTGGTTTAATCCACAAACTTATCTTTAATGAGCTCACTAATAAGGTGAGAACTTTCTTTATGATGGTATCAAAAAGTTGTTTTAATAAACAAGTATGTTCCTAGTCAATTCGTTATACATGTTGTCCACACATTTTATGTCAAAATGATCAGTTGTAGACTTATGAATTCAAAATTCAAAATTCTTCTTTATTACAAGCAAACTCAAATCACTTTATAGTTCCTTTTGGTCAGATATAACTTTCCAACCACTACATGACCATCCTTAAAATATGGGAATGAATTTGGCAAGAAATGAACTAGCAAAGGAATCGAAGGTAAAATATGAGAATGAATCTGCTAAGCTTCCTGCTATATTGGTTAGGACTATCATCTATACATTATACTAGTGCAACAATCATGACTGATTTTTTTCAACATATCACTAATACCATGTAAACCCTAAGAAATAACGATTTGATTTATTCTCATTATGAAAGTATAGTAAAGTCTCTTTTAAGAATGTTAGTACATATCTTAAGTGGAAAGCAAGATGTTGAGACTTGAAATTGGGTCATAAAAGGTATGATGATATCATGATTTAATATGAAATTAATAACATCATATGTTTTATATGTTTTCGATGATGACTAAGTGTATTGTAAACGTCAAGCAAATAGGTGATGATAAAATTAAATTCAACCTGTTGAAAATCAGATAATGTGTGCATAATTTTGTTGGTAAGAAATCATTAACAAATTTCCATGAAAATCTCTTTTAAAGTTAGACAAGATGTATACATTAAAGTAACAAATCAATATATATATTGAACGGATTGATACCAGGAAGTGAAGAGATCGATATATGCTAAGACAGAAGCTTCAGTTGAACTCTTAAGACAGATATATCGATATCGAAAGAAAGAAGATTGATACGTGATAAACAGATCAATACTTAATCAAGAAGATATCGATACAAATCTTGTCCAAAGAGTTGTAAAATAATTACAGAGCAGACTAGATCGATACTTGAGCTAGAAGAGATAAATACAAGTCTTGTCCAGGATTTGCAAAATAAGTACAGAGCAGACCAAATAGATACCTGAGCTAGAAGAGATCGATACAAGTCTTATCTAGAGAGTTGTAAATAATTATGGAGTAGACCAGTCGATACTTGAGCTAGAAGAAATCGATACAAGTCTTGTCTAGAGAGTTGTAAAATATGTACAAGACCAACCAGATCGATACGTAAAAGTAAATGGATTGATATTCAGAACCCAGATTCAAAATGTCACACAAGCAGATTGATACATTCCAAAAAGGTTCAATACTTATTTCAATTTAAAGCTCAACGGAAACTTGTGCAGTATTTATAGCGAACATTAAATGCTCCAAATCAAGCTATTAGACACAAGGGTCTTCACAAAGAGAATGAATATAAATAGAAGAAAAACAAAAAAAGAGAATAATACAATGCATTATTATGAAAAATCAAAAAGACATTCTCAATAACATTCTCTATGCGAAAAGTGACACTTTCTCTCACTACTATAAAACTTTCAATTTTTATTGTGAGAGAACTTTTCTTTGTAAGAGCATATTAATATATCTATTCTAGTGTGAGATTTAAAAACAAATTCACATTTCTCAAATTGTATTGGGTATATCTTCACCGCAAGTAAAGAAGATTGTTATGGGTTACTTTTCACCCGTGTGAAAGTAAGTGTACGGTTGTTTTTCACTTTATAAGAAGTTGTAGTGGGTTTCACTTGACCTGACAAAACAAGGAGATAGTAGAACTTCGGTGGTGTTGATCCGTATTTAAGAGAGTGGACGTAGGCCAAGCTTTACCGAACTACTATAAACTGTGTTTATTTTTCTCTTTCTATACTACTGTTTTATTTGTTGTACTGCATTGCATTCATTTTAAGTTTCTAAACTTCTAAAAACTCAATTCACCCCTCTCTTAATATTGCCAATTAGGACAATAATGTATATTTTCTTTCTTGAATATTTCTCTTTTATGATCATTTGTGATTTAAGAAAGGTTAGGAAAATATTTAGAACTATTGTTCCAATTTTATGTAATTGAATTAAGTATAAATTTTGTGGTCTTTGTGAAAGGAGTTATCCTAGTTATAATAGTGAATTATATTAAGTGGCTTTTGATTATAGACCTATTTTGAGTTTTGTTTTTAAGAGATTTATAATGATTGATTTTTAGTATTAGAAGTTGTTGGTTAAAAAGGAAGCCTAAGCTATAAATATATGAGATTTATGTGATATTTTATTTTATGTTCTTTAAGAGAAGATTTTTTAGGAGCTTGGATTGTAAAACCTATGTTCGAAGGGTTAAAAGTCATTGAATGACTTTCATTTTCGCTCATGAATTGTTCATGGCTAGTTGACAAATTATCAAGGCTTAGTTAAACTAAATATAATTTCATGATATGATGAGATTGAGTGTATTCTATATTATGGGTTTAGTATAAATTGAGTATTTATATGACACCCAATGCTTACGCATATGATGATCTCGCTTGCTAGTTAGCGAGTAGGGACAAGGGGCAGCGCCCTTACGCGAAAGCAAGGGGCAGAGCCCTAGAAAGAAAATATAATTGATTCTATAGAGTATGTGGTTTCAGCTTAAAATTTCTATGAAAAATCTATTTTTGAGCAAGAAGTTTGATAAATAGGACTAAGAAGGTCAATACATGTATCAAAGTATCGACACTTTAAGGATGCAAGTTAATACTTGCTGAAGAGATCAACACTTTCATAAAAAGTATTGATACTCTGCAAACTAGAGAGTTCGAAAATATTTACAGGATAAACCAAGTCGACACTTTCATCAACAGTCTCAATACATTGCAAATGGGTTGATATATAAAGGAAAAATATCAATACTCGGGATCGAAGATATTTTCAAATTCGAATTTTTATGAAAGTATTGATATATAAGTTAAAAGTATCGACACCTTCACAAAACAAGTCGAAACCTGAGTATAAAGTATTGACACTTTTGGCAAATGTGGATAAAAATCGAAGACTTCTTAAGGTCAACACTTTGGTCTTTTCTCCCAATTATATATATACCCATGAGAGGGGATTAACTCCCCAGTGTTCTTCATTCGCATTACTCACCCTCTCTCTCTATAAAATATTTTTCTCTCTCTATCTCCCTTTATCTCTCAAGATTTCTTCAAATCCTTAACTTATTCTAGCAAATTTCAATTGCCATGTTATTACCCATCCTTCCCTCTTCGATTTGGTATTATTTTGGACTGAAAATAACAAAAGGAAGTAAGGAAGGAAGTTAGGGATTCGAAGAGAATTTACGAATTTTTCATTTAATCGGATGTTAAAGGTTGCTATGGACTTCTACAGGTTACTGGTAAGTTTATAAATACATTATAAGTTTGATTTTAAGATTTGATATATGAAGAAACCATAGGGTTTATTGTTCATTTAAAATTTATATTGATTTTTCCATAGGAAATGATAAAATATGTTAATTTGGGTTAATTGGAGTATTTTAAAGTTTATATATGTTGGTTATCATTTGAAATCCATATTCCATTGGTTTTAGTATTTGGCATAATACGGAATTTGGCTCAAAAATTTGTAAAGTTGTTGTAGACGGAAATGTGATTTGGAATAAGTTGGCTATGGGATTTCATTGTTAGAAATCCCATAAATGACATTCATTAGTTAAGCCTCGAGAATTGTAAAATGTGTCATGTGTCAAACTAGAGGATTTTAGTTACATTTTCCATAAGCATAGCACTTAATGCATTTAAGTTTAATCATTTAAATCGTGGAGTTTATTATTATATGCATGTGTAGTATTAGACTTCAAGAACCCAGGACAAGTACCGAGTGGGCACGAGGACCCTTAGTGGGAGTGGTTACTTTCCCCTTGTAGTGAGTAAATTTGTTCTATACATGAATATGTAAATATATGTGTGTTATACATATATGTACGCTTGTGTGCTAAACAAACAGTTTTCTAATTAAAGTGAAATTTGAAACGAAACTGTTTATATGTGTTTACACTGATATTTAGATATTTTATTTAATTGGTCTGCTATTGATAAATTATTTGATATACATGCTAAAATGGTCTTAGAGGCACGGTTGATTTATATGAGTTATAATCATTGTTTGAAAATGATTTGATTTATGCATATATATTGGTGATGAGGCCGGTTATTGATCTATGGCCAGTGGACTTGTTTATTTACTGTAGCTATAAGGAGGTAGCTTATGGACAGATCTATTGAGAGGCCGCATAGGTGAGTAGAGTCACAGTGAGACTGATAAAAGTGGGAATGTTCATGGCAAACCCACTATGTGCTATGCATGGAGGTGCGAATATAGATACCCCATAAAAAGTCCTAGCGGCTTAATAGGGATATTTTGGATTTGACAGATATCACGAGAACAGACACTCGTGTCACCAAGTAACTACTCGGGGTCAACTTTAGTGAGACGGGCGTGTTTTTATAAATGAATGTTTTAAAAAAATAAATGATTTTATAAAGCATGTGAAATAGTTTTCTCTTTGATAAAACTTATTGCATATGGTTTTATACATAAAATAATCACTAAGAGTTTTGAAGTTACCTCGGCCGAGGTAGCTGTCCAGAAAGGATGGCCAGCCCAATATGGCTGTTTAAAACTGTATGCAGATATAACACCTCCTACTCGGAGATATTACTGGCAGGTAACGGACTCCACCGTTACCCTAAGCCTCACTTTCTCTACATGTATGAACGTATACATTTAAATTTTAAATTAGAAAAATTATTAATTATAAAGCATAAATCATTTAGTGTAGTAAATCCAATAATGTTATACAAAAAAAATTCAATGTATTACAAAATTTTGGTACAATGAAATAAATGATGCAACTTATATATAAATATATATATATATATATTGAACTTGCTCATGTTTGACCCATATATAACTCTCAGATGCATGATAGACTCATGTGCCCTAGTGACTATAATGAGTATCCATTGTTCTTCGCCTGTGTCTCCATCATCCCAAAATCTCCATTTTTCTTTCCAACTACTTGTTAATCTTGCACACTGAAAGGTAAGGGAGGGTGAGTCCTAAGACCCAATGAGTGAATAAAAATAAAATAATAAAACCAATAAATATGGAGTAAGAGAGTAAATTCTAAAATATAACAATTTATAGCAAATTTAATCTCAACCACTTTGATAAATGAAGTAAAATAAAACTATTTCATATATAAAAACCTGTGGATGTTAAATTACAAATTTCTAAGCTTGCCAGGAAACTATCCCTCGAGACATTCCCGGTAGACATCTCGAGACCTGCTAACGAGTTTTTCTATATCATTATATAAAATAATTTGCCCGCTCGTTAGCGTTGACCTAGATAAGAGATGAGTGTAAAATACCAACTTATCCAAAAATGTAACGGCCTTAGTCTTTCGGTCCTACCAGCCCGACCGCTACATCCTGGTGGGATCTCCTTGTCCACCAATCATAAATCGAACTACTGTATAAATTTTTACCCATGTTCAAAAATATTATCTCACTCCCTTATGCTTCCCCCAAGTAAGGGAGGATCATCTGTACAGATGCGCTACCAAGAGTATGATACACCAAATCACAATATAAAATTATTTTCATAATATTCATCATATACATCATGTATTCACATAAAATCCTTTCATTTCAAATCAGTCATCCACAGAACAATTCACACACATCCAATACATTTTTTTAAAAATTACTCTTACTCTTATATATTAATTTCAAATATATCAAATATTTATAAACAGTGAGTTCATAGCATAATTTAACAATTAAATCAAATGCATAAAACATGTGCATTTCAAACGTTTGATTCGACCATACCTTTAAAGAAATAAAATAAAATAAAGAACTCATTTAAATTAATTTTCTTAAACATTTATAAATCCAACATTTTGTATAAATAATATTTTGTTGAAAAATAAGACATTTTGAAAATAGATTATCCACTAACAAGTCTTCGCCAACCCATTTCCAATTTGCAACCTCGCCGAATGATTAACTAGGCCGACTATCTACAAATACATGTCCTTCCGTTAAAACTCAAAATATCACATACTTTTCATATAAACTAAGGAATATACCACACATGACCTTAATTATTAATAGACAATATAAGAGGCTCGAACTATCGTTACCTACTTCAAAAAAATCACAATTTTCATCTTATTTATCCCAAGCAACATCTATCGGCAACAGGGATAACTTTATCTTTTTGCTGGTATCGATCGGTAATGAATTTTAAACCAAATTTTTAATATGTTCATCCCTTATGCGTCTAGATTACGTGACTTTTTACAGTATTTTATTTGGATTTTTATATCCAAACTTATACTTAATTAAACAAATACTGTTTTAACTAAATTTTGTAACAACGTAGTGAGCTTCTCTAATTTTTTGAGAATTTGTTCCTCAATGGAAAAATCTAATTTTTGACTATATTATTCCTTGTCATGTCTAATTTTTGTAGCCTTTTACAAATCCTAGTTCCGATTCTTAATGATTGAGTTATAATCTATTTACTACACACTGCGCAAATACGAGACAGTGTACGACACCAAAACAGGGCACCTACATTCTGAAATTTTCTGCGACTTCATTCCTTTATGAAAAACCCTAATTTTTCGATATATTATTCTCTTATATGTCTAGTTTACAAAGAATTTTACGGCGCTAAAAATTGATATCGAGAACCCTATTTCGTATTAAGTTTTCTATCCACTGCTCAACATTTTCGGCAAACCGAAATATTGTACAGGATAATCACCTTCCTAAAATTTCTGGAAACACATCTTATCTCAAAAAATTCTAAATTTTCACTATGTTACTTGCAATTGTGTCTAATTCCTATTAAATTTTATAGTGCATTAATTGAATGTCTATAACTTATTTTATAAATTAAATACCAAGCTTAGGTCGAAATTCTAATAAACATTCAAAATTTCAGCATTATTGGACAGATCAGCTTTTTTATCTTCTTCCTTTCTACAAAGTTCTTTTATGAGCTACTAATTTCAATATCATCTCTTGATAGAAGCAATAATAGCTTCCCTCTCAACTTTCTTTTTCATAATAATAAATGTTATTAGTTATCATCCAACTTCATAACATTATGTTAAAACACTATCTCTTCACTTAATCACATTTAACACAATGCATCTCACTTTGAAGATCCAAATATACAAAATTCAGGGCTTATAATTCAATTTCTAAGGGGGATATTTACAATCTGTTACAGAACTTGTGCAATTTGGACAGCATTAAATTTTTACTCTTTCTTGTTTTTACTAGAAGCACTTACGTAAATCTGCAGAATCTAAAATTGTTATTAATCATTAAAAATGCTAACACGTATCTAGGAGAAAAACCAAAAACTCCATAAAAATATTCCTTTCTTCCATTGCCATATTGCTACACAAATCATGATAACCATTTTAAGAAGAGAAGAAGAATTAATTTCAAATTGAATAAATTACAGAAGCTAAATTTAGTGAATTTACCAACAAACCATGGCCACCTTACACAATAATTAGGTGCTTCTTTCTCTCTTTTGTTCTCTCTTCCCACGGTAATCACTCTTCACCTCCCCTGGCCGAAATCATCCTTCTCTAGCTTGCCAAATATTCTTTCTCAGCAACCAACCTACTAAATCCATCAACCAAGAACCCCAAAACAGAGCAGCCACTAAACCAAACCATCTTCATCAACACCATAGCAAAAATTTCTTCAGTAGTAACTGTTTCTCTTCTTCCACCCATTCATGGTTTTCTTCTCCTCTCTTTCTATTAGCTGAACACTCCTCCTTTCTTCTCTTGCCAAATTTCTCTTCTCCTTACTAAATTCCTCTTCTTCCCTTTGATTTTTCTTTTGCTCTCTTAATCTCTCTTCCTTTTATCTCGCTTTCTCTCCCTAAGAAAAGAAAATTTTTGAGAAAGTATACTTTTCTTTACTTAAGTTATCCTCTCCACGTTTCTAGACCCCTCTCAATTCTTCTCTCATTTCCTTCTTTTCCTCCATTCTCTTTTTTTTTTTTTAACTTAACATTAACTGGATGAGTGGAGATTCTCTCCACGTTTCCTTTAAGAAATGAAATATAAAAATTAAAATAATTTTTATTTAATTACTTATAACATATGGGCCATTTGGGCTTATTCTGAATAATTAAATAATTAAAATTAGCTACGCTTAGATTATATTTTTAGGTCTCTCTCTTAAATCTAATTTTAAACTTGATTTATATCAATATATATATATATATATATAATACTTAACCCAAAATTAAATAAGACATAAATCTCTACATCTTCAATACTCAGTACACTCTCAATTTTAGATTAATTATGCATA
Organism: Cedrela odorata; assembly: GCA_035584115.1. Lineage (NCBI taxonomy): Eukaryota > Viridiplantae > Streptophyta > Magnoliopsida > Sapindales > Meliaceae > Cedrela > Cedrela odorata. Next base: position 13,614 of record JAXCLQ010045426.1, on the reverse strand, counting down.
CGTAACATCAATTAATTTTTATTTTATTTATTTTTTTAAAATTTATTTATTTATTTATTTATTTTCTCACAATATCTATGTCGAAACATTGTCATTAATTTAAAATTTAATAAATTTAATTTATATCAAAATTGTGGATTCTACAGCAGACCTATAAATAGCTTTTTTATTATTAGATTAAATGAAAATGTTTATATATATATATATACACTTTTGAGTATATTGAAAAGTAAATCTCAATATCTTGATTTTAGAAATGCGTGTGCATGTATGTATATATGTATGTACTTGTTTACTCACTAAGTATATTCGTATACTCACCCTCATCCATTTCAGCTTTTAGGTTAGATGCCCTAGCACTAGCTGGTTAGTGGTAGTTGTGGCGAGCCTTTGGCACTCTAAGTAAGCTTCTCTTAACTCACATATGTATTATGTCCTAATGGATAGTTTTATTTTAAATATTAAAATGTATTTGTAAACTAAACAATTCATGTAAGTTCAACTCAATAAAGAATGATTTCCATGATGATGTTTTACCTATTTATTATGTGTTTTGAATGATTTGATTATGGATGATCAATTCTTTGATAATGATCCCATGGATAGAAGTTGTTGATTTATAAACTATTTTCAGTGATTTATGATTGACAGGAAAGTCTTACAAGCTCTCTTGATACATTCTGCATATATAGGGTATATCATGAGAGTTTATGGCGGTTGTCACAAGTAGACCACTAGTTCAAAGTATGACATACTAAGTGTCAAGAATGAATCTTTAATATTAGTTTCTTGGTCATAATAGCCATGAGAATGATTTTCATTAGACCGGATTGGAGAGTATGGTACATATACAACATAAACATGAACTGTGGTACTGGCAATGTTACTACCAATTGAATAAGCAAAGACAATTGTGAAATTATTTTTCATCTCATAGACGAGAGGTTTAGTAACTTGTACAATGACTAGCAATGTTACTTCGATTGAAACTTGACCTTCTAGTGTTACAAATAGTGTTGTGAACCCCCCAATGTTGAAACTTGACAGTTCACCCCAAAGAAAAAAATAATTTTTTTATCATTCGTTATTTCCTGAGGTTGTGACGAAAAATCGATAAAGGTCAGTATTTTATGTACATTACTCTCATTTTAATACTAAATTAATTTGAATTTACATCGATCAAATAGTAAAACTCGTTTATAAGTCTTGCCACTTAATAATCCTTTTCAAACAAAAGGTATCACCACCATTATATATACTTACTATCGTTCGATGATCTATTCCGTAACCTTCAAAGAAAATCATCAAATATACTCATGCCATCTATAACTAAAGAAAAAGCACAATCAGTATAGTCAATGTGAAAAATTCTAAAACAATGATACTATTAATAATTTAGTGCAAAATTGGAATCCCTCAATGATTCTGAAATTGTTGAGGGATTTCAGTTCAATAAAAAGTCTTACAAGAATTTCATTAAGGGACTTTGAATTACACAAAAATCCCTTATTGATTATAGAATCACCAAGGGATTCAGTTCATTTTGTGATCCTTGATGAAATTCATTGAGGGACTTCTTATTGAATTGTAATCCCTCGACGATTTTGAAATCGTTGAGGGACTAATACAAAAGGTTCAGAAGCTAGAAATTTCGCAACCATTATTTTCGATTTACATTTTCTTTACTTTCATACATTGCTACAAAAATCACGTATGTGCACTAATTTACTAACATTACTTAGTCTACTAATAATGAAAACCAATTGGTTATGAAGGCTTTTGGACAATTCAACAAAAATTAACACAATTTTGAAATTGTAATAAAATTGATCCAATCAATATGTTTAACATATTCATAAATTTGATCCAATCACTTGTTTGAATTTCTTATGCCTTTTCTCTTCTCTCTTTTCTTTCTCTTGAACAAGGCAAACAAAACAAAAGCTTTGAGTCAGGGGCAATTTCATTCAAAATTATAGTGTTTGGTTAAAATTACAAAAAAAAAAAATTGAGTGATGTGCTCAAATTAAAAATGAGCTTAATTTTTGAACCATTTAAAACTAAAACCCTTCATTTTTTAGCAGATCTCATGCATTACACATTAAAATTGTTTTTAAGAAAATTTTCAAACCAACCATATTCATAAATTAATTGATTAAAATAGCCATCTTTATAATTATTTTATCAAACAAGTCTTATTTTTGGACCAAAACGCTCTCGACACAAAAATATTATATCACATGCATAATGAAATTGAAAATTTTAATTAGACCCAACTTTAAAATTTTTGAATGGATCTCCATACTTATAGAATTAATGAATAATAATAAATTATTTTAAAGTCTTGCATATTAGTATAACAATTTTGTTTTTGAACACTCTTCTAATTTGAACCAATATGCCTGATTTTATAATTTGTAGCTATTATTCATTAATTACACAAGTATGAGGGTCCATTAGATATATTTAAATTTGAAGCCATTTAAAAATTTTCAATTACACTTTGTATCACAAAATTTGGTACCAAAGCTTGAAAAAACCCAATTTTGAAAAAAACTAAACTCATATATATAAATATGAAAGATTTTAAAATATTTTAAAATATTTTATTATTATGCATTAATTTTAAAAGTCTAAGAATTTATTCAAAAAAAAAAACTAAATTAGTTTAATTTTTTTAAAGTGGAGATTATTTTAATTTATTTAATAAAAAAATTATTTTTATAAATTAATTTATACAATCGACTAGTTTAAAAAATTTCTCAATTTCTTTTTAACGACAGAATATACAAGTGCTGCGTACACATTAGCTTCCATGCAGCACGGAAGTTTGAACTGGAGTTTCTTGAAGAAGGGTTAGCATAACGTTATGTCCAAGCGAATGAGCAGCGCGTGGATCGTTCCCCCCTCATGCCTGTTTTAGAAAAATATACACGTGCTTCTCGGATGGGTAGATGGTGCAATGTGTGTGATTCCAGTGGGTCCCATCCAAAGCCAAAAGTCGCCCCGCCCCCATGTAAAATCAACAAAGTCAAAAGAGAGACAATTTTAGCTTTTAATTATTTATTTTATTGAAAGAGTACAGTAGTCAATTAAATTAATAAAAAACCGTGGGCTGTCGTTTTGGCTGTTGCCCCTTGGGTTTTCCGAAGGCTTAATTACAATAAAATATGCCATTCGCGGGTGGACTGGTCACTATCAACTTCATCAAATGTAATTTTAAGAAAGAGTTTTTTTTTTAAGTACACTATACACTGTATTATGAAATTCTTGCCAACACATCATTGTTAGATTATTCTTTTCAGTGTTGTGACAATATTTTGATATTATTATTTGAGAGACAAACAAGTCATTCCTCGCGAGAAGAAATTATACTTGTTGAAGAGAATTTAACGACATCAAATAAAGGGATCTTATTGTTGTCAAAGGAATTTCGTCGTATCAAGATAATGAGATATCGCTAAACAAGTCCACGTAGAAGATTCAACACAATAACGATAATATAAAGAGGGAGTCTTTATTTTTGTTTTAATCCATGGTTTTTATATCATTTTAATTTCTTAATGGATCTTGTTCTCTGGGCATGACCTCATGGATGTAGGATTGAAAATTTTGAAATACGTTAAAATTGTTTGTCTCATTTACTTACTTGCTTTGTGGTATGTTATTTTAATTAATTAGATAAATTAATTAAAGTTAGTAAATACTTACTAAAATTAATCTTTCAATTAATATCAAAGTGGTTCACTAATCTATTTGATGAGATTTTGGTATTTTTGATTCGTTATTGTAGGTATGAACTCTCAAAAAGAAGGAAGATCAATTTCTTGATCACCTCTAGTTGATGGCATGAATTACTTATACTGGAAGGAAAGAATGAGAACTTTTATCAAATACATTGATGAAAAGGTGTAACGTGCTATACTTACTAGCTGGACTCCTCACACAATTATCGATGACAAGAATAATATGGTTCCTAAATCGAAAAAAATGTGGATAAGTGTATAAGATAACCTATTAAATTACAACTCCAATACTCTTTATACAATTTTCAATGTTATATAAGTAAATCAATTCAAGTTAATTTCAACTTGTGAATCCACAAATAAGGTGTGAGACATTTTTCAAGTTACCTATGAGAAAATTTCAGCTATAAAGCTTGTTAACCTTTAAATACTTGCTTTTAGATTTAAAAATCTTAAAATGGAAAATGATGAATTGCTTGCTGATTTTAATTCTAAATGAAATGATATTGCTAATGAATCATATGGTTTAGGTGAGGAATATTTAGAAACAAAGCTCTTAAAGAAAATAATGTGGCTTCTTCCAGAAAGATTTCAAACAAAAGTCATGATTATTGAAGAAAGTAAAGACATTGATTCCACGAGAGTTGAAGAACTGATGGCTTCTCTTAGAATATTTGAGATGAATTTTTAAAAGAATGAGAAAAACTTAGCCTTTCAAGCCAAAACAAAGGATGTTGAAGATGAAGAAGAAGCCGACATTGATGACTTTAAAGCAATTGTTCTCTCACCAAGAATTTTAACAAAATTCTGAAAAAAAAAATGTGATAGAAAAATAAGCAGACTTCCTGAATTCCTTAAAAGGTAAATCTCATGTCAATCCCTTTGAAAATAATAGAAAAAAAGGTATTTAATATAGGAAATGTGATGGTTTTAGAAATATACAAGTCAAATGTGCAAATACACTCAAAAAGAAATCAAAGGTTATGAATATCACCTTAAGTGGTGATGAATCAGAGGATAAAACTTTAGGAAATATAAGTAATTACATTACTTTTAATATTTACTCACATTTTTTAAAAGATAAAAAATTGCAAGTGTCAAATTATGTTACAACAAAATTAACAGATGTTTGTTGCAACAAAACAAAAAAGATGATTGACTTTGAATTCGGTATGTGTGAAACTGATTATAATGAAAGTGATGATGAGGATGAGCTAGATATGTATATCATAGAAGCTTTGTATAAATAGATTTCAACAAGTGGGTAAATGTGTGCAAACGCAACATATCCTTATAAAAACATGTGGGAACAAGCTGCACATCTGTGATTCACTTAGTCTTTAAATCAACATCATCTCCCTAAAGAAATCCATATATAAGGATGGATTAGTTTTTCCGTGAAGGGAATTATCTGAGGCATCTTGAACTTTCTAGGAAGAATAAGACTTAGAATCTTTCAGGAGAAAGGGGATTTAGAATGTAATCCTAAACAAGATGTTGGTTTATCGTTCCTTTCTCGTCTTCGCCTTTTTTGGTCCTCTAACTCCTCAAAACTTTCTGACGCAAGCTTCTAGATTATCAACATTTTCATCGCGTTCATGTGTTTCCTTCCTCGATATAGGCTTTACTGGAAACCTTCTCTCTCCTTTTGATGTTTTCAATTAAGGAACGTCCTCATGTCTTCTAAATTAGCAAGTGAGTATTGTGATTGAAAGTCTAGTTCACTAATAAACCTGAAAGCTGTATCACTAATTCAGAGCCTTTCTAGAGGATAATCAAATATTTTTCTCTTCCCTTTCTCTGCGACTATGTATCTTTTCCTGGTGGTATTTTGTTGGGGATTGATTTCATAATCCTTGGTATGTGGGACATTCAAAATGCTGCTTTCCATTACCTCTACTGATATAGGCATCCTTATCCCGTGAGAACCGACTTGAAGCATTTTTTTCATCTCCACAACTTTCTTGCGTTTGGATTTGTCGATCTTTTTCTGCATGTTATTTTTCTATATCAGCCAACCTTTGAACTCACAACGCAGTTTTTGCATCTCTTGAGTTAGAGAGATTTTGATGCAGGGATGAAGCTTTTGAGTGGTGATTTATACCTTCTAAGGGTGACAGTCGATTACTATTCTTTTGGTTAGTCGCCATTGCCACCTTGAGAGGACTTTCTTCATGATTTTCCCTTGTCATTGTTCTATTTCTAGTTGTATAAGTTCACATTATTGCCATGACTTTTTTTCTAGTTACAGTTGTTCTTGGCTTTTTGCTCAAGATTTCCATAGATGGTGCCAAATGTTAATATAGCAAAAATACTTTTAAAGACTCAGTGCATTAGCATCAATCTTCTTCTCTTACTTGAAAGTTGTTCAACTTAAAATCACAACTAAACCTAAGGGGGTGAAAGCCGATGGTTCGACGAAAATTCTCTAATGCTTAAGTTAGGATTTTACTTTATGGTGTTTGAGAGAGAAGAGAATATAACAGAAATAATATTTGTTTTAAAATTAAAGATTTTAATATTATCTCGAGTCCAAGGTTTTTCATGCGTACCTGGTTGTTCTTGTCTCCTTTTTATATGTCGTATTATCTTAAGTCTCTTAAACTTAGTGCAATTTTTACAGAATTTGAAAATAATGATCCTTGACATATCGAAGTTCCGGAGATCACAGAAATTAAACTTTATAAGCATCGATTTTTCGGATATTGTGAGATCTTAAGTCTTTCTTGCAGTATATATCCACTAAGCTAAAGATCCTTATTATGGAATAATCTGGAAAGAAATTGGAAAAAAATGAATCTTCCAGTGATACGTAACTATTGAGAAGTCTCAAAGGCCTTTTCTTGAGATAGTCTCAAGCCGTGTTGTATGTTCAAGACCTCTGTTATGCTACACCCGAGACTCTTATAGCCAGAGAGGTTATAATTGATGCCCTAGGCCTAAGACTTTTATCTGAGCTTGAGATGTCTTATCTCTTACTATACCCGAGGTCCTTGTTATCCTTAAGTTAGTGCCCCATGGGCTCAAGCTAGACTCTAATGGCTTTCATCCTTTACGGGACTTTATTTTGGGTTTTGTATTACTCACTTGGGGGCCTAAGGTCTATTGGACTTTATAAATACCCAAACCTCTTCTGAAACAAATAGATTTGGCGAAACAACTCAAACAAATTTATATGTCTAGATTGTAATTACATATGTTATGGATCATGATTTCTTTTATGTATTTACCCATTTGATTGCGAAAATTCATTAGCAGGGTGGCTAATTAAAATATTATGATAACCATTTGATTAAAATATGAAATATGTCACAGTTATAAAAATAAGAAGAATATGTATGGATATCTTAATAGTTTCGCAAAAACCATATTCAATACTCGACAAAATAATATAGCTACAATTCGTTCTCCAAACTTTGTCTCATGACTTTGAATAATTAATAAAGGGTTGACAAATATTGATAACCAAATTAAAACTTGTTTATTTTGATTTAATTTAAACATAGCTTTATCAACCAACTACTACATATAATTTGACAATTTAATTGTTTGGTTTGTTAAACAAACTACTTACACTTGTTGTATAATGAATCTTCTTAGCAAGACCCAAAATATTTGTCTTTTGATTTTGAATAACTAAAAATTAATGGTTAATCACTTCCAAACTTTTGAGAAACTATATTTTTATATATCTTGTTCATTTTCCTTCAGATTTTGCAATGGAAATTTTAAAAGTACTTCTCAATCAATATATCCTCAAGTTTTGCGATTTTCCTTATTTGATATCTTATCAACTTCCCATCGGTATAATTTTCACTTTGTCATCAACAATTTTGTGTGAATTCAGTTTTAATATCTATCATTTTTATGAATTCTTCAATAGTTAATTAATAAGTAGTTTACATGTACATATATATTTTAAAGTAAGTGTGTGTGTTTGTGTGTATGTGAGTGTGTGCATCAAACATTTGGAAGAATAATATCATTTCTTTTTTCTTGTGTTTCTTGTACCATAATTGCATAAACTGATTACAATTAATGGATTTTTATTACGAAGATTCAGATAAAACAACTCTTCTAATAAGGAGTGGCAAAATTGTACTAAAAGAGTTTATTACCACATCATATGGTAAATATAATCCTTTTTCTATGCTCAAAAACTTAAACATAGCAATAAACAACTATAACATGAAAAACATTTTATTAGAATATTGTTTATAAATTGTATTAAGGTTTTTGGTAGGAGTGCTTAAATTTTGTTATGAAGTTTTAGAGTAATGTTAAGGATTTTGCATACGGATGTTGTATTAATAACATTGTATTTGAATCATAAACAAGTCACAAACACATATTTCAAATTAGTTGATTAGATACTGCTTAAAGACTAAAATTCCTATTCTAGTTTTTGAATTTGCGGATTATGATAATCTTTTTAATCGTATTTTCTATCATCCTCTACCTCAATATGAACCATTGCCATTGAAAAATAGGTTAAAGATTGCAATGGACATAGTTCATGATCTGATGAAAATAGTCTTGAGATGACTTGGCAAAATCAGTTATAGTTAGTAATAGTCGGCAAGGTTGATACAAAGAAGTGAGTTAGCACCAGCTAGTGAAGTTCATTAGTAGAGTTAGTTTTTTGTATTTTCTTAATTGGTAAGGAATGATTTCATAAATATTGCTTAAGTGTAAGGTTACATAAGTCTTCTAGATTCCTCTTATGATTATATAAATATCAATACATTAACTTGTAATTTCTTATACGAAATTCATCATTAAAAGCATAGCATAATACTTTGTTTTCTTAAAACATTTCTCTTCGCATATTTTCTTGCCAAACAAATGACGTTTCTACAACTTTTTAGATTCTATCTTGGTATTAAAGCATCAAAATGGCATGTGCCATTCTATTAGTTTATCCTATCTCTTTAAGCATTTCATTTTATTTTGTAGTTCCAATCAAACTAGATAGAAAAACTATTTGGCCTAGAAATCACAAGTTCTATCTTTGATCAGTAGAAATAGACTTGAAAGCTTCATCATTGATGATCAATTCTCTCTTTCACGATTCAAATTTGATAGCATTAAAGTTTTGTTACTTGAAAGTCCAAAATTCAATTTTTAGAAACGCCAAGATCAACTTCTTCTTGGTTGGCTGTCATTAGTCTTCTGATTGGCTAAAAAACCTCTCATGAAGTGTAGAAAGCTCTTGCTAAGTAATTTGGCTCTCAGTAAAAAGCCAACACACTTTAACTTAGGTTTCAGCTTCAAACAACAAAGAATGATGGATAACAATGGCAAATTATTTTGTCAAGATGAAGAACATCTTAGATAGCTTTATTGCTATTGAAATTTCATTAATAGATGATGGTTTAATTATTTATTTTCTTGGTAGTTTAGGATGTGAATATGATTATGATGTTGTGCATATAACTAGAAAAGGTGATCCAATTAGTTTATTACAAGTGTATTTGATTATGTTAACTCTTTAATGCAGAATTCAACAACAAAATTCTAGTTATGTAGTTACAACTCAAGGACTCTATGTTGCAAATTACTCAAACTAAGAATTTCTAGAAGAAAATAAGTGGTCAACAAGAATATAATCCTTATTTTAATCATCCTTTGGTGGAAGAGGATGAAGTAATTAGGTTAGGAGAATTATTTAGGGTAGCATAACTTAGTTTGGTAGAATAGCTCAAGGCCTTTGTGTGCAAATATGTAATAAAGTTGGCCACACAACAAACATTTGCTTTCACAGGTTTAATAAGGAGTACATTCCTCAACAAGTCTCTTTTTACGAGCAAGGTGTTTCTCGGCAGCATCAAATCTATCCTTATCTCTACTTTCGAGCACCTAATAAACTAAATAAGGTAGTCTATATTAATAACACATAAGATGAACGTGTTGTTGATGAATGATGGTACTTAGACAAAGGTGTTACTCACTGCTTGACCAATAATCTCAACCACATGGTTCAATACTTCCAATTTCAATTTTGTCTTTTCTAGGTTTCTTTTATGCTATTACTACTACTTGTAAGAAGTATGTATAACACTTACAGTCTTAATGTCAGTCTTTCTTTTGCTTCTTATGTTTCAAATTATACTTTGTGTTGCTCTTCTGAATTTTTTTGCTGCTCAATGTTTTTACCTTAAGCATATTTTAGTTTTGGTTTTACTAATTCAACTTCTGTTAATGTGTATCATCAAAGATTTGCTCATCCAATTCCTAGAGTCTTAAACTTTATATTGTAAGCATGTAATCTATCAAATTTAATAAACAAAACTTCTTTGTTTTTGTTAAGTGACACTTGTCAATTAGGTAAAACTCATCATTTGCATTTTCATAAATATAACATTAGAAGCATAAAATCTTTAAAACTTATACATACTTGCCTCTAAGTTCCTATGTAACTTTGTCTACTACTTTTTCTATTATTACATTTTATTTTTAGATGCATACAGTCATTATACTTAGATTTTTCCACTTAAAGTTTAAATTAGAAGCTCTTTCTACTTTCATTAAATATAAAATTTTAGTAAACAAACAACTTGGTTATGAAATTAAAACCATTCAATCAGACTTATGTGGCGAGTTCATAGCTATCCACCTACTCACCACCAAAATGAGGTTGTTAAATGAAAACATAAAAGTATAGCTAATTTGGGGTTAACTTTATTTGCTTAGGCTTTTATGCCACTTCAATATTGGTAGGAGTCTTTCTATGCTATAGTTTATCTTATCAACATATTACTTACACCTATTCTACATGATATTTCTCTTTTGAAAATCTACATCATTATAAACCAAATTATTTTTTCCATAAAGTCTTCGAATGTGTATGTTTTTCTTACCTCAGTGTTATAACACACATAAACTCAGTTTTCATTATACTAAATGTATCTTTTTAGGCTATAATCCTCTTCATAAAGAGTATAAATGCTTGGTCTCTGTAGGAAGTGTTTATATTGCTAGAAGTGTAATTTTTAATAAGCATGAAGGGAACTTGAGCAGAACCCAGCTGGCATCGATGGAGGCACGACTCGCAAGATAGCTTCCTAAGCGCTCTCCCACCAGAAACGGAAGAGGCGAGCCTCTACTGTCACACGACAAGTGCTGAAAAACTCACCCAAGGACTAAAGACATGGATGTATGTGCATTTTAAAATTTTAAAATTTTTAAACAAAATGATCAACACATAAAAGTACACATACCATAAGTGGATCTCCGGAACAAGCTACTCATTAGCTTGAAAGCATGTCACACACACATCGGATTGATAGCGACGAGTTCCGGTTACTCCAATTTTGTATGAAAACTTAAGATCAAGTTTTCTAAATTTAGAAAACTTCTAGTTCTTGTGGAAGAAAAAGAAACCCATGAAAACCATTTTCATCATTTCCTCTTCTTTCTTTCTCTCTCTGTTCCTCTCTTTCTCTTTTTTAAGTTTATTCAAAACAAAACCTCACCCATTCACCAATGGAGTTTTCGGTAGAGAAGGGAGAAAAAGAAGAAGCACTGTTTAGGGATTTCACAAAATCCTCAATAGTGCATTGTTTGTAAAACAAACGTAACCCTTGTTTTTATAATCCACTCACACTATTCGAAACAAAGAGGTGGTTTCCAAGTGTTACATGCTTATGAATGAATTCCAAAATCCATTCATGTTACATTAAAGTTTAATGCAACTTAAAATATCTCAATATATATATATATAATAAGATATTTTATGAGAAAGAGAGTGTTTATTTTATTTATACAATATAAATAAATATAATGATTACATTTTAATATTATATCATATATAATTAAATGTAATCATTACTTATAATGTTTGACTTTCAAACATTAATTAAATAAGACATTTGAATGGATATGAATCCCTTCGCATCACTTCGGTATAACTCCTTGCACCCGAAGCTCCCAATGATCATGCACAACCTCTAACAAGATGTCACGATTCACAGACACTAATGAATCCATATAGTCATACGTGCATATAGTAAAGTTCTTCTGTTGTCAACTCCCGATTGAGTACGGGTCATGAAATCGTCAAACTCCTAACTTAATTATAAGAACAAGGTCTCAAATCATATACGAGATTTGTGTATCCGAAAACACCTTTTTGGAAACATGAACTTTGACCAAAGATTTCATTCCCATGTATGACATCCCTACCTAGTATCTCAAACTCCAAAATCTGAGTCAGCAGATTCCATATTGATCATCACTTGTCCTTATACACCAAGAACACATTACCAACAAACTTCTTTCACTAGACATGGGTAGCCCGATGAGATATACACAAGTGAATGATGTGCCTCAATACAGATGACAACTGTGATACTTCAGGTCAAAGGACAAGTAGTACACTAATATGGCTATGTGACGTATCATTGACTGTAGATAATTACCCATGTGATTTGTCACATTTAGTCATGTTTAGTAACACGTTCTCCAATACATCACTCATGTTTATGCTCTTGAGACATGAAACTCATCTCTCAACTATTAGTATTCAATACTAATCCTTGGCAGCATCAAACATGTCAGTCATGCAATGTCATAGTCCCATATGACATTACCTCAACCAGGAACTAATTCGGATGTATTCAAATCAAAACTCTATACTCATATCTACAACTCCTTGCAAATAGAGTCATGACATTATAATACAGCACAGAATCTCATTCTGCATTGTTTATTTATTAAAGCAACTATAAATGCAAAATGATATAAATATCATTTTATTAATCGTAAATAACTTTACAATTAATTACAGAAATATTTATATATACAAGGAATGATATCCCTGAACTATATGACACGATTGATTCTAAGGTATATCTCTAATAAAGCATTCATTCCAATTTAAGTCAGATTTTATATTACTTGCATCATTTGTTTCTTCTCTTGTCAATTGTGCAATATCAATTATTTGTTACTACATTCCTATTATTTTTTTCTTTAATGACTCATTCTCATTTAATGTCTTATTATTCTAGTCCTTCTCCTACTATTATATAAAATTCCTCTCCTACTAACAGCACACCTCATGTCTCTCACCAATAAGCTCAAGCTCACTCTCATCTTTCTTCTGCTTCTCAACTTTCTAATTATTTTCCTTATGTTCAAAATGCTTATCCCATGGTTACAAGATCCGAACATGGCATATACAAATCCAATCTTCATCTTACTGATATTTCCTCTACTACAACTAAACCTAAGTCTGCTAAACAAGCCTTGTAAATCTCTGTCTGGAAAGCTATAATGCAAGAAGCGTTTAATGCTCTTCAAAGAACCAATAACTAGGATTTGACTCTTTTTGCTTCTCAATACAAGGTGGTTGGTAATAAGTGGGTATTCAAGGTGTAATACAACTCAGATGAGAGTATTCTAAGCATAAAGCTCACTTGGTTGCCAAGGGATTTCTTCAAACACTTGGGGTCGATTTCCTTGATATATTTAGCCCTATTGTCAAGGTATAAGGCCTTAACAATTCTAAGGTTGACACTTCACTGTTCTTTAACCATACTTTTACTTCTTTTCTTCTTGACTTAATTTACATTGATGACATTCTTATTACAAGTCCAAAAAAATTATTCACAAAGCTTTCTTTGCTTAACTTGGTAACACCTTTTGTAACGCCCGCAATTTTAGAAATTTGAAACTGTAGCATCTGCAGTATATAGAAATTTAATTACATAATTTGATATTATTTGATTAGTTAAAATTTCATGTAACTTGTAATTTTTAGGTAAATAATTGAATTTTAGACTCAAAAGAGTGTTATTTGTTTAGGTCCAAAATTAATGTTATAAAGTTGAGTTATAAGTGAATTTTAGATTAAGGAAATAGTGTT